>JABUQX010086340.1:37500-74642 GCA_015478945.1 Trachelipus rathkii | reverse complement strand
ATGAAGTTTTAAAAGCTTTTTTCGAAGTGTGTGAAAAGTGTAAGGAATAGAGAAAGTTTTATTTTATTGTAGGTTACTATAATACGTAAAATATTGGGGCTGCAAGCGTAAGAGCAACTAATAATAGATTGCGTTCAGAAGTTAACAATATATTAAATTTTATCATTTAAAACATTTCTTGTAAGTTATGTGTAGGCTGCGAATTAAAGGAAACAACCATCTACCCGGGTAATCTCTGGCGTTATTATGTAAGCTACTATGCAGAGGAATTATCCATAAGTCCGTGATATTGATTTATTTATTTAAACTTAAATGATTGATTATCTTTTACTTAAAGACATGACTATCTAAGTTACGTGCTACGTTTACGGCCAACGACAGACTCATACTAGGTTGTTAAGGTTTATAGGTTTTCGGTGGCAACGACATCGCTATGCAAGGTTATGGTCTACTGTCTGACGACAACGGATCTGGATCCCTGATCCCGAGTACTAGGTCCGTATCGTCGTACGGCTTTTTAAGTCTAGGTTTAAAAATAAAGTTTTTGTTAGGATACACACGATTTTATCATATATTGATAGTATATATAAGTCCAGGTACGATATGCTAGTTATAGGTCTAAGGTTTTTCCAGGCGAACGACAATCCATTCAGGTTAGGTCTAGGTTTTTCGAGCAGAACTAGACTCCATTAGTGTCTATGGATCTAGATGTCACAGCAAAACGACGATCCGTCCCAAGGATAACGGTCGTAACTGTACGGATTTATAGTCTACGTTATGACATAAAGTTTTTGTTAGGTTAACACACAGATTGTCATATATATATATATAAATATATATTTTATATATATATATTATATATATATATATATATATATATTATTATATTATATTCTAATATAGTATATAAGATATGTATATTATATATAATAGATAATCGATTGAAGATATCTAAAAAGGCGTTATTTTCCCCACAGAAAACAATTACATTTAATTCTTATAGATATAGTAGTATATAGTATATATATATATATATATTATTATAATATATATATATAATATTATTATATATATATATATATATATATCTATAGTAGATACTATATAATATATAGTATATATATATATATATATATTATTTTTTTGGCATCTTTTCTCAAGGAAAAAATATAGTAGCTGGAATGCGTACAGTTACATTAATTTTTTGCTCATTCTATGTGATTTACCAAAAAATGTTTGTATATACTGGGTCAGTAATAATCAGTTTGCAATTGTGTGCCTTTTGATACTGGGAATTTGTTTTTCCATATAATTCAATCCACTCTCAAAGTGCAGAAAATTGGTATTAAAGTTATGATAACTGTGTAAAGAACCAAAAGTAAAACTGGCCCGCCTACGCTCCGAACATACTGCTTTGCATACAACGGATGTATGACTTCATGAGCAGGCATGGGTCAAAATCTATAACCATAGGCTATAATTAAAGGTATAGAACCTAAGGATTAGAACCAAAGTCTAGACCAAAGACTTGAAATTTAGTGAGAAAGAAAAGAACTTTAAGACAGAATGAACTGCTGCATGACCTCCGACGGATAACAGCAAACCTTCCGCATCTTTTCGGAAGTCACCGCTAGCGATTTCTTGAGTGTCAAAGTTGTGAGGCAGCTCGCTAGGGTAAGTTAGCGTGGAAAGCTACTTAGGAGTTCTTACGTTTAGAACAAGATTTTGAAAGTGCAAAAGAGGATGTTTCTTTAATAAATTTGGAACTGACAGTAAGAAGTATTATATAATTTGAAAAACAACTGTAAGAATGGAACTGAACTTACTGCAGATATCACTATACGTGCATGTAAAATTGAGGCTATTTACAAGGGCAAAACGAGCGCTAGGTGGTGAGCAAAGTCACGAGTGTTTAAGAATGGGTATGACGAAGAAATATCATTATAATATATATATTATATATTATATATATTATAGTATTATAGTATATAGTATATAATCCGCTATAAATATATATAGTTATATACTCAGTTATATATATATATATAGTTTTAATAGGAAAAGCAACACTAAGAGCCTCCATAGGATCATCTTTTAATGCATAAAATTCAGTCAAATTAGGATACTTATTCATATAGTTTTCCATCATTCAGGTGAATTAACTAAAAAATAATATATATCAAATAATAATGAAGAATTCAACAAATTGTACAATTTAGCGAAAGTTCAATACTTCCAACAATACCCCTAGCAACATAGAAACAATTGTCTGAAAAAATATTGGAACAATAACTTGGTTAAGCATTTTACATATAACTAAGATTAACTTTAGATCCTTGGACGTCAGCTTCATTATTATTATTAATGCAGAATCTATAAACAAATATAATGTTATAAGTTTAGGTAATTTCGATGCGTCTTAATTAACTAAAATTATAAATTAAGACAACAGGAGAAAAAGTTGTTTTTCAAGGAACAAGAAAGCAATAACTTACCGATTGTATAGGGATAATTTTACGTAGCCATACATCTATAGTACGTAGAAAGGCAGTCACAATCGCTCCATGAGCAGAGTACGCAAAACAGTTGGCAGCTACGACTCAGAATCATTATTTAGGGAGGGTTTATTTTTATGAATGAATAGTGGTTTCCGAAAATATGTAGGTTGGTGTTGCGGACTTTTGTTTGGGTTTACATATATTTGAAGATTGTTATAGTTAAAGTTTGATTCTGAAGAATGAGAATGATCTCTGATGGAAGAAAAAGCTGGGTGAAACTCAAGAAAGTTTTTGTACGGGTGGAGACACCTCTGTGCTCATCGATCCTCACAAAATATTGACTGCAGAGTGCTGCCAATATAAAAAGATGCGGAGCTGTTACAGCACTTGAAAATTTTAAATGATAGAGGAACTGAAGAGATGCAGGAGTGTGTCTTTATGGTTCCGAAAGTAAGAAGAAATTATTCTTGTGGCTGTGAATACCAGATTAATATTCAACTGAGGAAAACATTTCTGCAAAAGGGAACTCAACTCTTTACGTTGCTTTATAAAAATGTGTTCGTAAAAAGGTAACTTAATATATACATTGCATTTAGGTACATTATAAGTCGGAGGATTAGATGAGTAACAGGAGATCAGAAAATCACTTATATATTTGTAAATTAATTTAGTAGGATAGTAATTATTTTTAAAAAAATTTAAAAGAAAATTGAACTCATTATGCATAAGATCAAAAGTGGAGCTGAAGTGATAACCTCTGTATATTAAAGTTTTAATACTATTGCATTAAGAAATTAAGTTCCAAACCTGAAAAGGTTTTCTTGCGGTAGACGCTTACGGTAAATTTTGGAGTCGATTTCTTAATTAACATATCTAAAAATGGTAGAGTGCCATCCTCCTCCTCCTCTTTTGTAAAATTAATATTATTCAGTTTGTTATTTAAGTAGTCAAAAAATGGTAAAACTTTGTCTTTATTTGAAAAAAGTAAAAAAGTATCATCCATGAAACGCTTATAATGAATTGGTAATGCGGCTTTCGTAAGAAGCGCTCTACTGGCGATCTTTTTTCTAGTCTTTCTGTTTCTTGGTCCTCTTTTCTTCAGTATTTTGGTGAATGCGCACCGTTCATCCTTTAAATCTTTAATATAGTGTCGTTCTCATCGGTTCTGTTATTCCAAATCGCTTCTATCTTTTCATAAAAGACCTCTCTATATTGCTTCATCACATATCCACTCCTATGCCGACGATTTCACCCTACATTACTCTCCTCATTTTGATAGACGTCTTTTCAGCAACAATTAGCTCCACCTAGGAGAGCACCCTTGGATCAACTAGCATCAGATCTTTCTCGAATTTCTTTGGCGCATTGAGAACAAGAATGTTTTCAATTACTCCAAACCTCAGATCCTCCATCTTTCCACTCAACATAATCTTTTACACAGCTATAACATTATAGTTGGCACCGACCTGGCAACGCGGTTGTTGAAAAATTTAATGAACGGCAAAAATCGTACAGAGGAATGTCTAGAGCACTATTTTGGAACCGCGAAAAAAACCGCTAAGCCGCGTTATGCAATTCAGGACCTTCGCTCAGATCATAAATATATATATTATATATAAATATATATATATATATATATATCTTATAATTATATATAGTATATTATATAATATAAACTATATATAGTATATATTTATATTAGTATATTTTGGGTATAGTATAATATAGTATAGTATATATATATTATAGTTACACGTGCCAGTGAGTAATTAAATAGCGAATACATCAATTTCAGTGGAAATGGGTGTTGCGCAGCGCAAAATTGTTTTTATCACTAGCGCAAATGACGCAGATGAGCCAGACGCAGCTTTAAAGTGAGAGAGATTAAATTCAGAAGGAAGAAAGCACGGAAGATGAAAGGAGTTCCACAAAACAGGTGTGGGAAAATAGGAAGCACGGCAGCGAACTAGCCTGGAATTAGCATATCTACACATTAAGAACTCGTGCGCAGGACCAGCACGCAGCTTTAGTGCCTTGTCTACGGAGAGCGTCGTAAAAGGTGGTGGTGCACGCGAGTGGTAAAGTTCCTCGAACACTGCGCTGCGGTTACTCTATATCGAAAAAAGATAAAGTTACCAACATTGCACCGAAAAGATAGAAGGGTCAAGTGAACTGGAAAGTACAAGAACAGGTTCTATAAGCCTGTTTGGCCTTTGATTCGACTCCTGCTCCAAAAGCCGGGTGAAACCGAAGCCCACCAAGATATGAGTAAGCAGTACTCCCTATAAAGGGCGGATGAAGACATTGTTGCTGGAGTAACTGAAACGAGGAAAAAGTTCTCGCAGTCTAAACAGAACTCCCGTTTTTTGAGGCCGCCTAGCAACGCGTTGTGATGTGGGTTTCGCAAAGACATTTTTTGTTTATGTTAAGGCCAAGGAATTTTATATTGTTATTGTCAACAGAAGAGAACCGTCGAAATAGATAGGAAAGTTAGAAGGTGTTTAGAAAGGGAGATTTTTTAGAAGTTGGGTTTTTTAAAAATTGAATTTCACAGGTTGAGACGACCACACTCGAAAATCTATCCAGATCAGTGAGAATAGAATCGGAAGATTAAGACGAGAGGAAATTCTAGAAGTAAATGAGGGGGCAGAATTGAAATGAGTTGACGAATGAAAGGTCGAGTCATCGGGCATATGAGTAGATAGAGTTAGATGTGCAGGGGAAGAGAAAATCATTAGTAAAAAGTAGGAATAGTAGGGAGATAAGACGTGAACTGAGGACACTACTATTGACGAGAAAAGAAGAAGAAGTCGCTCTTTCAACCACAGCCGAATTGAGGCGACTTGGAAGAGAAAGTTAGACATAAGTAAGCAAGAGAAGGAGGAAACCCAAGGATGGGAGGCGTTAGAGAGGCAGTGACGAAGTGCCATACTGGTCATAGATGCTTTGGATATGTCAAGCGCCATCACATGCAAGTCTCCCCGTAGTTCCTAAAGAGCAGGAAAGCCTAAATTGGTTAAATAGGAAAGTATATCGCTAGTAGACGCTTGAAACGCCGGAAAGCCGTAACTGGGCCCGGGATCGAAAGAAGAGAATTGACGATTCCAAGATGGTCTAAGAAATTGAGAGTTGAGTAAGGGGTTTCAAAGAGCTTAGATAGAATACAAGTGAGAGCTTATAGGGCGATAGTTAGAAGGATCAGAGCGGCTTCCTTTTTCGGAATAGGGTTGAACATGGTGCCGGCTTCCAACACTGAAAGGGAAAGGTGCTAGTATTTACACTAGAAGAATATAGTTCAACACGAGTGGCGGTTGAAGCACGTAAGCACATTCTCCTCAAGAACTCGGGGAGGAATGCACCGCACCCGCCTTCCTAAAGCGTTCATCAGATCATCAGGGCCCCATGTAGCCGATCAAATGTAATCACAGCAAAGACATAGGAACACATGAGAGGAGAAGGAGGAAGGAATGCAGAATCGTCAGGGTTTGAGTTGAGAGGAGAAATAGGAGGCCGAAGAATTGGACTTTTCGTTGTGAGGTAGCAAACAGAGGCAATCAGATTCGAATAGGAGGAGGGAAAGGCAGATTACAGAAGTTGTTAGAGATGTTCTTGCACGATGCAAAAAGATGTTGCAGTGGAAACCTAAGGAGGTTATGCGCACTTTCGTTTTGATGAAAGCCCTCTTGTGCTCGTCGAAGAGTCATTCTGCAACGATTTCTAGGCCTGAAGAAAATATAGCGAGAGTGATAGAGAAACGAGATTTTTCCACTCCCGATACGCGCTGTCTCTAGCCTGAATGGGGAGAGAATATGCACTATCGAACCATGGATTATGTGGAGAGAAAAGATTTAGTCGAAGAAGGTAATGCAACTGCTAATTCGCCGCAACGATTACGCTTCACTTTAGTGGCAGAAACTGCAAGCGTCATCAGAGTTAAGCCAGCCACTCCAATTAGTTAGCGTAGAAGAGACGCAAGGCCCCAATCAGACCGATCAAATGGTGCCAGAAAAATACCATAGGGCACGGATGGCATGCTGTTGGAGAGACTGTATTAAAATTAAGGAATATTACAGGTTGTGTCAGATTACCTGAAGATAGGAGGCAAAGGTGGTGTATTTAACGAGAGAAGGACTAGTGGTGAAACATTAGTCAAGTGTGTTCAAGAATTGGTTGGGAGTGTGTGTGGGTTCTTTGATTAGTGTGCTCCAGATCGTTGAGAATGCTGATTGACAAGGCCCTCCTATATATATATATATATATATATATATGATATTATATATATATAATATATGTAATAATATATATACTATTATAGTTATATAGTATATATATATATATAGTATAATATATATATATATTATAGAGATATATACTTCCATGAAAGTTTCAACAAGGAAAGATGTTTTGGAAGTATATAATAGGTAAAAAAAAAAAGGATACTAAAACAGACTCAGTAAGGTAAAAAAAGAGGTAAATGAACCGCTTGGAAGGAGGATGAAAATGGGGACTTAGAGGGAATAGGAAGCTCTCTGGAAGGAAGCGCGAAGGTAAGAATGAGAATAAAGGGACCCTGCTCAGAATAATGAATAGATAGGGAGGTGGCTTTTGTTAAGCTGATGAATGGATGTGAGGTGGAGTGTGGAAAGAAATACTTCGATCGAATCTGTATTAATAGTTAGCGGTAATTCAGATTTTATAGTGAATTGTGGTGTGGGTTTGATGGTGCAAGAGGAATAGGTATTTTTGGGGATGAGTTCATTAGCTAAGGAGGAGGTATGGGTAGAGTGAGACAGTTTAGAAGAATGGTAAAATCTGCAGGTATTGATGAGAGAATTACACGGTGAAGATGATTCAAGACGGAGGCGAGATTGGTGATGTGATTTGAATTTGGAAGTTGTGTAATACAGCGTTTAGGATGGGTATCAGTTGTATCCGAGGGATTGAGGAGAACATGTAATAGTACCTCTTATATAAGGGTTAAAGGAATCTTTGGGGAACTGTAGAATCTATAGGGGAATTAGTTTATTGAGTGTTTGTAGGAAGATTATATGCTGGAATTTTTAGTGAAAGAGTGCTCGATGACTGAAGGAATGACTGGTGAAGAACAAGTGCGTTTAGAAGAGTGGTAGAGGGCGTGTGGATCATATGATTACAGTTATCCCGATGACTGAAAAATTAAAGTCGTACCAAATAAATTGAAATTTAGGATTTTTGGATTTGCAACAGGCGTATGAATAATGGATAATTAGGGAAGCCCTGTTAGGTGTTAGTTAATGTATGGTGTTTGGTGTAGTGCTTCTGAATGGAATCAAAAGTATGGTATGACGAAGTGCCGCGTGTGTTAGAATAAGAATGGTGTCAAACTAGTGATAGTTGAATATTAATGCGGAGTGAGGCAGGGCATTTGTTTTGTCGCCCTGGTTTAGTTCAATTTGTATAATTGGATTGAGGGTTCATGAAGAATTGATTATGGGAGTGTTTAGATGATGGATGAAATTAGGAGGATGGTAAATGGAGGGTGCCCTACCTATTAGTAATATGCGGATGATTTGTTTTTGGTGGTGGCGAATCTGAAGAGAGTTTAAAGAGGATTTGGTAGAGAGATTTGGCTAGGTGTGTAAAAAGAGGGGTTTGAAAGTAAACGTAATAGAAGGAGTTAGATCGTTAGTTCTGGTTGAAGTTTATGTTTGAGATGGCAAGGCGCTGGGAACAAGTGTCTGAGTTTAAATATTTAGGCATATATGTTTGGATGAAAGGGAACGGATGATGCAGAGTGTAGTAGGGAAAGTTGTGAATGGAAAGGTTGAAGGTGGCTGTGCAATTAAATCGTTGAAATGCGTAAGGACTAAGTCTTGAGTGTCGGTAAGGGTCTTACATGAGGATTGGACTTGTTACCTGTCTTAATCTGTGTATGTAGTGAGAGCTATGGTCTGGAGAGTAAGAGGAGAGAGTTAAAGCGCATCGTGTTCAGATGGTTGTTGAGGCTGTGAAAGAATGATAAATATGAGGAATGCAACGTATTTAGAAGAGTGTGTTGTGGTGTGAAGAAAGGGGTAATGAGAAAATAAATGAGAAAGTACGTTGAGAGGGTTTTGGTCATGTGGAAAGGATCGAAATTGATAGTTCGTTGGTTGAAGCTGATGTATAGTGGGCGAGTTGTTGGGAACGCGACGGGCGGCTGGGAGACCGAATGTAGAAGTGGAAATTGAGTCAGTGAACGAAATGTCTGAAGAGAGAACGAGGTGTGAGTTTGGCAGAGAGAGAAGAAAGGTACACATATAGGAGTGAATTGGAGGGGTTTTGTCATTTGGGGTACTGGTTGTGGCCCACCTGGGCAGGGGATGAACCCTATATTCTTGACAAATGCCATATGAGGGTCCGTCGCGGTCCCGTGAGAGCTCTAGGGTGGTTTTTCTGTACTGCGACGAGTTCTAACTAATAGGCATTAGTAGAGGGCGGTGGTAAGGCTTGCTTCTTTTCGACTTGGTGTCCATATTTCGTCTACATACTTTTTCTTTTCCGATGCATGTCACGCACTCTTACTACCCCTGTCTTTGGCGAGGAAGAGAGAAAATAATATATTTACTATATATAACTATATATATATATATATATATATATAGTAATTATATATAGTTATACTATATATATATATATTATAGATTGATATATATACTTATATATATATATATTTATATATATATATATATATATATAGATATAGTATATATATTAAGTTTCGCATTCACAAATATTAAAAATAGAATTATTTAGTGATACGGGATAGACTGAATATTGTAAAATGCTCTGGGCGACAGAAGAATGGAAAATTTGCAACTTCTCTGAAGATTGATTAGAATGAGCTTGACAGTGCGTTCTCAAGGTAGTGCAGTAATTTTAGTTTGCCAGTCGAAATCTAGCATAATTAATATTGATGAGGGTCAGTACTTGTGAGTATAATATCGCTGCGAATCAACTGTTTGAGCAATTCGCAATGGTTGCTTATCCAGTGGTGCCTTTGGATTAGTTCGATACGTTTTTCCCATGACACGGCAAACAGCGTAGCACTTTGCAATTGTATTATTCTTAGAAAGGAAAATGACAAGAGAAATTGCTAGAAAGGAAATGAGAAAAAGAGTAAAGGAACCCAATTCCAGCTTAAAGAACGAATCAGATTACCTCTTGAACTAACATTATTACTGAGTTTGGGGAAAATGTTGTGCAAAATTATTAACCTGATGTAATAACAATTTCCAATAAATCAAAAGTAATGAATGATCTTCCTATTCGTCACGTTGAATTCTTGTTTTGTTCTTGCTAGCGAAAGTATCATGTCTGCTTTCAAAATTACATCAAAGGAAATACTACAGAGATAATAGTTTGAATAGAAAAAGACTAGTGGAGTTCAAAGGTTAAAAATATAACAAACAATCATTCAATTTCCCACACCGACGAATGGTCAGATACTGAATCAGCAGTTTCTTTGTTTCTCTTGAAGTAGTCTATTGCCGTTGACAATTATTTCGAAGGCCAATGTGTCGTGCTCTGAACCTTTCACCGAACGTCATACGTGAATATCTCAAGGTCGTATTTAATGGAATGTTGCCCAAACTGGAACTATCGCCCAGAATGTATGTTCATGTGTCATGAAGATATGCTTGGAGCCAATATCAAAGTAAAATTCTGTTTCTTTTCTGACGTGAATCAACACAACCTCCGTCAGTCATTCAACATTGAAATGTTGTGACATCTCAAACAAAAGTCAAGGAAGTTCTCTCAAAAATATAGGTCAGTTGCGGCATACTTTAATAATTCGACCATGGCTGACAGTAAGAACTCAAATAAAATACAGGCCGGAATTAAAGTTCGCTAACTTTCAGTAATACATGACGTTACTCAGAAATTACTGTTAAGGTTGCTGGAACGTAATGAATCTCATTATGCCAGTACGGCCGGCCCTGATAATAAAATAAGTCTTTCCATTCCATGACATTTCTCTTCTAACCAATTGTTATCCTTTTGTGCCTCTAGTCATTTAAAGGATATCATTAATTGATGAACCAGCAACCCACTTGGTTTGTCATCATAATCGTAGATAACATTCCGAAGAGAGTATTAATATCCTCAGACAATGACAGTCAAGGCAAAAAAAATGATGAAGGAGACGATATTGAGATCTTTCTCTCCCTCTAAATTTATGGTTCGGTTACATTGTTATTTTACCATTAATGATGGGACAATGAACACTCGTAAAGGGAACTATAGTTTTACCTATCACTCGTTAATTTTGATAAACCTCGGAACAGGAATATCAGACGTGCTAAGCGTGTTTTACTAACTTAATGATGCCTACATCGTTAAGTTTCTTGTTCAAAAAGATAACGTTCGTAAACCTGTTATTCCACCTACTCTATTCCGACTTTGGAATGAATCTATCAGATACACATACTGAAGGGGGCATAGTATATATACTATAATATAGTTATATAATATAATAGATATATAGTATATGAATATATATATATATATATACTATAATTATATAATTTAAATTATAATAATAATTAATATTATTATAAAAAAAATAATATAGTAATAATATATTACTATCATATTATATATATATATATATCCAACTCAAATTTTCTTTTTTTCATTTTTTTATTTTAGAATTTGTCAGGCGTAGAGCGGCTGGTGGCGGTGCGGTGCGATTCAAAAGGTCGCACTACGCTACCCACCGCACCACAATTTTGTCGTCGGTGCTCCGCACCGCACGCACTGTATTTTTTTCTTCGCACGCACTCGCGACGCAGGTGCTAAAAATTTTCTGATGCGCACGCGCACGCCCGGTGCGTCGGCAACCCTAATATTATATATAATATATATATAGTACTATAGTTAGTATGTATTACTATATAATATATATATAGTTAGATATATGATATATATATATTATATACTATATCTATATTATTATTACTATTACTATATTTATATTTATCGGAACAAGATATGCATACTACATGCGAAGTATGGTGCAGTGCAGCAAGCATTTCCGCACTTCTCACAAAACGTCAGGACTCTCTCGACGTTCCGCTTTACTTCGACACCTGCCTCTTTGTAACAAAATACACAGCGTCTTTTTGAAAGGGGAACACCTTCCTGTCGACGGCTCTCTGCCTGTGGTGGTTGAATATCGGGAAAACACTGTTTTATACAAGACCTTAAAGTGCTACTGATGTTAGTACTTTGGAAACGCTCCCTTGCATGTGGGAGGATGAGATCCTTGGATAGGGTTTCATAAAAGTTGACCCTGACCCCATGCTTTCTTTTCTTCAAAGCCATAAAAGTTGGCGGATCTTTCATACCATAAATTATAAATGCGTTCAGCACACATATGTCAATCACACTGAAGAACCATGAGAAGGGCCAGTGTCTGGTCGACCTTCTACACGAGACCCGTCTGACCCTCTGGTCGATGGTGCCCATCGTCGAGTTGTAGAATTCTACTATGTTCGGTCTTTTCTTTATATTAGGTTTCCCTTTATATTCAGCATTAACTGTGAATCGCGTGTTCATGGTTGACAGTAGAAGCACATTTTTAGGTGGTTTTACTTTCGTCACATAAGAGGCTAACATGATGGGTATATTTGGACCTAATACTGGCTTCTTTGACACCGCAAACATAGTGGAATTTAACTCCCGACCTCTAGCTGCCTTTAGTGATTCAGGCAGATGTACTCTACAACTGTTTACCTTGCCAAATAGCGTAAGATTTTTTTAAATAATTCGGTAGGTAAGGCCACAGATGTATAGTACCGATCAGTTGTTATATTTCTGTTGGTATTGAAGTATGGTGCAGCTAGATCCATCACAATCTCCAAAGACTTCTTTGATGGAATATCCCCTATGGGCACACCATACGGCGCCAGTGGGAGAATTAGCTTCGTGTCCACATCGGATAACATCCTTAGGAGTAAGATTACTAGGTTTCGTTTTGATATACACACGAAACGGAGCATTCCTCCTAAAAAGACAAAGCATTTCGTCAATGCATAAATTGGCACCTGGGTGTAGTTTGTTTTCAAGATGTTATTTAGAAGATCTAAAATCTCCCTTAGAGGCTCCAATTTATCAGGATTTGCTTGACCTGCCTGCTCTCTTTCCTTCTTCGCCTTTTGATCATCGAAGTGAATTAGGGTCAACAATGCTTTGAAACGCCTCTCTGATAGTGCTGCTCTATATATTGCCCGTCCTGTTGCCTCATCCCAAAGTCTGTCTAGGTCTTGCTTGGTATCATTGTATATACCCATCGCTATCACTACTCCAAAGAATGCTCGAAGCTCTCGTCACATGCGTTTCTTTGTACAACATCTTGTCTGTGCATATTTGTTTGTATTTCTGACGATGCATTACAGAATCTCATTTTGCATGTAAGCTTCGAAACACTCGAGTGAAGTTGACGCCTCTGCCGCTGCACTATTTAATTGCGCTTGCTCAGTAACTATATTCCTTATAATAGTAGATTTGATCAGGACTATCATTTTCTTTAATTCTATCTTCCCAAGTTGTTTCATGCAGCTTTTGACCAAATTCTCTTAAACTAAGCAAATACTTCATACCATAGTTGTTTAAATTATTGAGTATGTAAGTTTTTTTTTTCTATAGAGTGTCTTGGTCAGTTTCCTTCCATATATCTCCTTCCTCACTTCTCAATATTAGTGATGAGTAACAATTTAATCTTAGAAATGAATTAGGTGTTATAATATCAATATCGTTGAACTCAGATCGGTAAGTTAAGAAGGATCTAGAGTTGACAGCATTTTTAATAAATGATAGTGTAGTCAATAATTCAAATTATGTCAGCTTAGCTCTCCCAATCACCTTGTACATACAGCTTTTCAGAGTTTTTATTTGTCTTTCCCAAAAACTAGCAGACCATGCAGCGTATACAGGCACCTTTACATGTCTTATGTTGTACGAGCATTATCTGAGTATATGTAATCTGGGATGTTATAAAGATTACAGAAGCGTTGGAATGCTAATAGAAAGTTAGGTACACTTATATCTGGCACCAGTTCTATGTGTATAGCTCGTATATTCAGGCATGTGAAATTAATATAAACATTTTGTCAAGAGTGGTGCTATTGGTGTTTTTTTTACAAAGAGATGACCATTGAAGTCAATGCCTACAAATGTCGATGACTGAAAATTTAAATGATGCTTAGAGATGTCAGTGTATTTTGGATATTTAAAAGCTCTAGCATTTATTTTCTAACATATCATGCAGCTATGCATAATCTTTTTTAATGCAATTCTCCCTTTAAGAATTTAAAACCCTTGATTTCTACCGTTGTTAGTGTGGAATCAAGACTAAGGTGTTGCACTTTTTGCTCAGATTTAAGAATTAATAGTGTAGTAAAATGATGAAATTGAGGCAATACAACTGGATTATGTACATAATAGTTAAAACATGTACATTTTGATATGTGACCCTTTGATCTCAAAATAAATTTTCTGTCCAAGAACATTTAGATTTTATACCAATATGGTTTTTTTTCATCATTTAGTAAATATTCAATTTCTTTTGTAAAACAAGAAGTTTGAACCTTCTTGACCCAATACATTAATGATTTTTTATAAGGATCACCTTTCGTTATTTTGCATAAAAAGGTGGACAAATTCTTAGTGATGTTCATCATTTTATCAAAAAGATGAATATTTATTAATGCCAATAATTTCATTATTGTTCTTGTTATCAAAAGTGCTCAGAGTAGAAAAATTCATTAACTAAGGAGATACAGATAACAGTGGAAATTTAGGCCAGTTTTGTAGATTTTTGTTTAACCAAGATGGCCCATTAAACCATAAATTTAAATTTTCTAAAAATTTATTATAAGTAATCCCTCCAATTAATTACAACCTGAGAATCTACACTTATGTTGATATATTCAAATACAAAACTGGTATAAGATTCTAAAATTGTGGGTAAGCATTTAAGAGCCAAGATTACTGCTAATAATTCTAGTGTGGGAATGTTGTAAGCTTTTTTGGGATTGATAGGAGCTTCTTTAAACTTAGCAAATATAAGTTGGTTGGAATGATCACTTGAACTATAAGCTACAAAGCCATAGCATTTTGAGCTACTGTTACCAAAGATATTTAGTCCATATGAATGCTCTTCATTTATTACCTACCTAGGAAACACTATTTCTGGTAAGGATTGAAAATCCTTTTTTAACTTTACCCATTCACCGATCAACTCTTCAGACAACTTATCATTCCATTCATATTTGGCTTCCCACACACTTATTAATAATTTACCTAATATTGAGACTGGTAAAACCAACCCTATAGAATCAAATATTTAAGACGTCTCAGAAAGTAATTGACGTTTAGTTTTGGCATGATTACCGAATGTGATGACTGAAACATGCATAATAATCATTTGTTATGTATTTAGAACCTAATACTCTTTCCAGATCACAACCATGTTCCACCAATACTTCATCTTGTAAAACCTTTTTCAGTTTGTCATTATTAGTTTCAGGATTAATCTGTACCCTCCTGATTGTATTCTGTCATATGTTAAATTGAGATTTATAGCTTACCACATTTATTACCTGTGCAAATTAAATTATGCACAAAAAAGTTGGAAGTCAAAATCTTTTTACACTTAATTCATTATTTCTGTACCATAAAAAACAATTTATTTTTATCAATCTCTTCTCTAAGTCTTATAGATAAAAAAGCTTGTTTTATGTCACTGAGGACGACAATCATTTGTCCTAAAAATGAGTAGCAATATCAATAAAGAGTCTATCAAGTCAATGCCTGAGTAAGATGATTCATTTATAAAAGGTGAATTTTTATTTAATCTAAAAGAACAGTTAAAAACTGGTCTCACTTTAGATGTGACCTGTTCCTCTACTTTCAGAATAGGTCTATGTGGTATGAATTGACTTATATGGTGTTTCAAAATATATAGTGTAAGATGAAAGATGAGGCTGTATACCCAAAAAGAATAGTATTTTTTTTAATGAATTCTTTGAACAATTTGATCTATTTACAATTACCTTAATTAGCCTACTCTGCGTGTCACTTTCTTTTTAATAGATTTTGATCGGCGTGATCAGTGTATATTGAATATTGATTACCTTTTACAGAATTTTACATTAAGTGATAGAAAAACATTTATGGAGGAAGACGAAACTTATTGAAAGCGTGCGTTAAAGGTGAAATGAAAAATGTGATTTAATCACAAAAAAAAAAAAAGATTTGTACTTTGGATTTATGATACAAAATGTGTTGCAAATATATGAACATCATTCAGAGCCTATAATAAAGAGGCGTTTAGAGAATTAAATGTGTATTTGTAAGTTTCTGTTATAGCCTTTTGATGGGAACTACAGCCGTTATACCATATTTTGAATCCAACAATTTGGTAGTTGTAAGGATAGATTCGGTTGAGAATTGTTTTTTTGAGGCAAAGGTATTTAACGCCTTTCTCAAATGTGGCGTTTGCAAAGTTTGCATCCAAAGTCACAGAATTATCAGCAAATTGGAACATTAACACTATAACAGCGAACATTGTAAAACTGCGCAGGAAATGTGGTCATTCGTAGGCTACTACCTCCAGAAGTTCCGAAGAATTAATATGAAAGAAAGAATTTGATGTTCATGATGTGTAATAATTTATAATTCGAAATGTAGGAAATTTGGTAATAGTGAAGCTAAGCGTAATATAAAAACATTTTTTTTAAACAACATTGGCTATAGAAAAAAAACCCTGTCATCCAAAATTTCCCACAACGTAACACTAATTAGCGTTAAATCCATACAGCAAGTTGCGAAAGAGGGGTTTGGTGCGAACTCAAAGCCCAGTCTCAATTTCCCCAAAAGCCAGTCAATTGCACGTGCTTTTCTTATACCAAAACGTTTTTCCACACATCTGCAATTTTCCAAAAACTTCCAAATCAACCATACCCATGGCAACCAAATATTTTCCCTCAATGCGTGTATTTCTTAAACAATCCAATATTTTATTTGACTTGTACCTATATTTCCCAAAAACACGTACTCCAACCATACAATAATGACTCACCCACCTCTTACAAAAATCACGCTTAACAACGTCGTGCCCTTCAAAAAAAACATTTTATCTTAGACCACAAACTCAAAAGTTCATCATTTAATTTACTATTAGTTCTCCTCCATACCTCAAACATCCGCATTCGACGTAAATATTCCCTGCTTCGCTCTCTAAGGGAGAAGACAACCTTGGGAATGTCGTCACTGGACAGTTTTGCGATGTCGTCCTCCCATACCAGTGTTTTGATGGTATTGCTGTTAACCTCATAACCCATATCCTCAATTTTCCTGCCCCAAACCACCTCCCTATAAGTTGTGTTTCTATTGATTTCCATATTACAAGCCCCAGCGTAATCTACAACACTTCTGTTTCCCAACTCTTGGAAGATTATAAGTTTTTCCTAGCTTCAAAGGGTACAGACCCAGACCACCCAAAGATATAGGTAGGAAAAATAAACCCTTCGCAATACCACTAAACTTACAGTGGGCATTAATTACACTATCCCCCAAATTTAATTTCTCTTCATAGGCAAACTCACATCTACGTTCGAACACGTAAATCGAGTTAATAAATCCATGCGTTCTCCCTTCATCCTTCCAAGGACTAGGATTCCAAGGCTTGTGCTGACTTAGCATAGGAACAGAACGACATGGATAACCCCTCAATCTCTCCGAAATTTCTATTCTTAAAAATTCAGTCCTACAGTTGTAGATCCCAAATTTCTTATCATTCCCAATAACCCCTATCAGCTCATAAGAGATGTGTTGGCATAAACACCTAAGATAGTTTACACAAACTTGAGCTGAATCATCGCTCCTTTCAAAATGCAAATCCTCTCCCATCATTCTAGAACAGTTTGTTATCTTGTTAGTCCAGGCAAATGCCTTTTTCGCCATTACACTATTAAACTCAGTACCTATCCGTGAAGTTACAGGCAAACCAGACATGATTTCCCCCATTACCCTCCACTTATGTAGTATCCCGTCCCAACTCTCTGGTGTCTCAATAGTAGCATTCAAATGACACGCAAATTATCTATCATACCAATTATCATATCCCGATCCTCAGCCTTACACCTAAATAAAGGAAACTTGTTAGGATTTTCGTCGAGCTGACTGACTTCCTCTGAAGTAGGTTGGTGATCGAATTTTTCACAAAGGGCAAAGAAAAATCCATAACTTAATTTAAGCCAAACCTGAAATTGCCTCTCCAGCAAATCGTCAAGGGTATCTTCAACCTTATTACCCTCCCAATTAGCATAAAAATGCCCCGTCTGATCGAGTAAATAGACTTACAAAAGGTAATGCTCAAGAATCGAAGGAACTGCTATTCTAATCTGGGCAAATTCACTCTTAACTAAAGCAACATTAGCCTGTCTTATATTCCGCAGACACATATCTTCCAATTCATCTAAGCTTAATACATTTAATACATTTCCGTTTTGGGCATTAAACCTGGTTTAGTGCCAATTGGGTCTCCTTTAGTGATTGGGTTTCCGGGGACAGAAATTTCTTTTTGTGAGCTTTTCTACCAGTGGCCCCCACAAAGCTTGCAATGTAATTTTGACAATTCTGGGTAAACCACGCCACCTAGGTCGTCCTTCATCCTATGATTAAACTCTTCTCCGTTATTTATGCAGAATGGACAAACAGGCGCCGAAGAAGAAACAGTGGGTATTCTTCCACTTCCACTTCTTCGCCCAAGGCATGTGGAACTACTGGTTGATGGAGGTGGATTTAGACCCAGGGTGACAGGTAGTAACATACTCTCGAAATGTTTCTAGAAAGGAGCCTGGAGCCCCACGAACGCCATCATGAATTCGAAGCTGCTGAATGGCAACTTCGGTGCTGTTGTCTAAATAATGGAGATTTTCATTTGTCCATTTTTCTTTGTCTTCTTCTTTATTTTCTGGCTGTACCTTTACAAGGCCAAGGGGATCGTACGGACCAAGTCGTTCCATCTCTAATATATATATATATATATATATATATATATATATATATATATATTATATATATATATATATATATATATATATATATATATATATATATATAATATATATATATTTGCTTATCAAATTCTTCCTTCAGCGACAACTTGTTTTTATTCTAAAATTGGATAAATCTTCTGGCTTCATTTTTAATCTCTTTAAGGAGGGTTCTTGTGACAAAATAGATCTTTTCGTTAGATTAATCACTGACACATTCAAAATGGTACTAGGTTCTAGAGTTTGACTTCTGCTTGGAGTTGAACTGCGACTTGTGCTTGGAATTGGAGTTCCTAGAGTAGAAGTTTGATGGCTACTTGAAGTTGATAGTGTTGTCATACTTGAATCACAAAGCTTAAGTTCTTCATTAGTTATTATAACCTCTTCGGGTTGTTCTGAAAATAAGAAGTAATATACTAAATAAGTTGG
The DNA here is from genome assembly GCA_015478945.1 of Trachelipus rathkii. Taxonomy (NCBI): domain Eukaryota; kingdom Metazoa; phylum Arthropoda; class Malacostraca; order Isopoda; family Trachelipodidae; genus Trachelipus; species Trachelipus rathkii. The sequence continues at coordinate 55,633 of JABUQX010086340.1, read as the reverse complement.
TATTTGGCCTGAATTTCGTTTTGGGAAATCGTGAGTACAATGCCCATCTTGTAAATATTACTCTTAAAAGACTACTTTTGTATATAAAATTATATATAATATATATATAATATATATATACCACAACATACAGTATTGTATTTACAATATTATGATACTGTACTAAAATTGCCGCTGCAGCCAATCAGCCAACTTGTTTCGGAGGCTGTTTTCGTGACGTCACCCTTGACATATTCGGAAGGAAACTTACACTTTCGTTACCTGTAATATCTATAATTGAAAAAATGGTAGTACATTAATTAATGTAACTCCTTTAATAATTATGCCATTTAAAGGGTTTTACCATATAACCTATAGTTTTTAAGTTAAAGAAATTGGTTAAATCCCTTTATAAATTAAAATTTGAATATGTAATAATTTAAAACACATCAGCTTGTGTTCTCAGTGCAAATCCCATTGAAAAACATTTAATATTAACCGAAAATATTCGATTCTGAAGTCGGTCAAAATTTACTACCAAAAAACAAGCCATGCAATGTTTCAACTCCTAAGAGTAAACTAATGGTTTAAATTTGTTTATCTCTTCAAAAACCGTACCATCATGTGTGGTTGTATATAAATCATCAGGGTTTGAAGTTTGAAACCACTCTGGTCAACAGAAACCATTTAAAACCTAAAATATGGGCTAGAGTCCCCCTTTTTAAATTTTTATATTTTTGACATTTATCCCTTAGTTACATCAAGGAACATAAGTACACCAAGTTTAATGCAAATAACATATGTATTTTAGATAATTAGCTAAGATCTGAATCAAATTTTTTTAACTTTTTGGAGACGTCCTTTAAATTTTTTTAAATGTAATGTATTTTTTCTCTTCGGCTCCTTCGCAAAAGTTACCCATTATACATCTTTTATAAAACTAATTTTTTTATCTTTCTCATTATCAACACAATTAGTAAATATGAAGACTTTAAGGCATAAATTTATCAAAAAAAAATATAGATAATTTAATTAGGGCCCCTATAATATACATTGCTGAATATAAACCTTCCGTTCCACATTCGACCCAAATATTTCTTAAGTTTGCAAGTTTTAAAAAATGTATAAATAAATTATTTAAAACTTTTGTTGTAGAATTATCTTCTTTTTCGGATAATATTGGACCCTATAATTATCTTTTCCTTCTTTTTGGATATTAAATCTCTTTTAGCAGTTTGATATGTATGAGGGTTCGCGTTTACTTCTGGGGAATTTACATTTTGTTGTAAAGTTGAATACTTTATTTACTGTAATGAACGAAGAGTCCTTCGTGTTCTACGGAGATTAATAACGGTAAATGTTAAAACCGTGCTCGGGAATTATATAGTTGCTGTAGGTCGGTAAAGTAATTCAAAAATTCGTCCAGGACGACCTAGGTGGCGTGGTTTACCCAGAAATGTCAAAAATTCGTCGGACTTGGTTAACCTTAACATTTAATGAATACCTTGTAGGTCGGTCATCAGACACCGATAGTAGTCGTTTCCGTTACGTTGCGGTTATGTTCAGGGAGTTGTGGCCTAGCCTCTAGTGATATTTTCATTGCCCGTTTTGAGACTCCCATAGTGTGAAGTCTGATTTTAATGATTTTTCCAAATAAGAGTGCTTTAAAAATTGTCCGATTATTTATTAGATTACACTTTCAGAACAGATTGCCGTGTAAACTTTCTAGAATCAGACAGATGCAAGTTAATCATGCCTTAAACATCTAGAATTATAATTTATTGCTCCGTTGTTATACTTTACGCCTTTTTATCCTACCACATTGCATACATTTGAAGCCAATGATTATGATTCATCAAATACTCCGTTTGAATATTTTCTCATCTGTAGGATTTAATAATGGATGGTTTAGGAAGAAGTCTTCATAAAATTACGATTCCGATTTGTCATTGTGAATTGCAGTATTTACATTAATTTTCTCGAGAAAAAAAAATCCCAATAACTATCAATCATCTTAGCATCTGCAATTAAAATTTTGATTGCTTTCACTTTTATTTTGATGTTGAGTGCGACTAGTACTCTCCATTTTCATCATATTAACGCTGACACATTCTACGAAAGTCATTAATCTCGATCACAGCATTTTGAACAATCTCTACAAGGAATAACGTAGACGTTTTTTTTATTTTTTCCATGTGTCACTTCATAGGGAAAGAATTTTTTAATACTATTACTGTTTCTAAACACTACATTGATATTTTCTGATATGATAAACTATATTGTGATTAAGGGTAGCAGGTAATTTGATTACATTTACTGGGGAGAAGTTGCATTTTTCCTTTAGGTTATAAAATTTTTTCCAATCACTAAGTGACGCATGTGAAATAATAAACAAAGAGTAAGGTTGAACTTTGAACGTTTGAGTAAATCCAAAAAAGGGAGACTTACATTGTTTTCAGTTTCGTATGTGAAATCTATGAAGAACAAAGGACTAAGTTAGACAGTGAGTTCCTCAGCTTCAACCTCCTCCTCCAATTAACAAAAGTGTCCTGCGCGTATCTGATCCAATTCCATCAAAAAATATTTGCCAAAACTTGGAAAATGAAATCGATGAACCTATAAAATAGACCGGAAGTTAAGCGCTAAAAATTGTAAATAGTTTGTTATATTATTTTTCCAAGTCTGGGTTTGGAAGATTTTGTTTTAAGTATATCCAAAATTTAAAAAAGGTGTGTATTTGTAAAGGTATGTACTGTATTTTTGCATGTATGCAATTGTTTCTGTGTTTGTTTGTTTTTGTGTATGTATTTAAAATTGAATGTGTTTAATAAATATTTACAGATCCCTGTGGTTTTGTATCGACATATTCTTTAAATCTTATTGATTTTATTGGTTGATAGTGTTTTATGTTGAGTTTCCAGTGAGTGTTTTCCGTACTTTTCTGTGTGTCTGCCTTACCTCTTGTTTTAATCGTTTTGGTTTTTTTTTTTATCACAAATCAGTCAATATAAATATACATACATACATTTCTATAAAGAATATATTTATTTTGGATATTAGTATTCGTTGACTTAAAATATTCTCAATTAGCATTATTTTTTGGTAAATTTACTCAAATTTTATATGAATATAACCTTAATGTAAACTTTATCCAGTTAGTTATATTAAGGGCTAGAATAACTAAATACTATTATTGAATATTGTACAAAAGCGTACCTTTAGTTGTATCACCTCCATAAACTTTCCTAATTTTAAGCTTGGTCTTCAGCTATTAGGATATAAATAGGATTACATCCAATAATTAGCAGATTGCTCAAGAATATTGCAGTGTCGAAGGAAGCTCAGGTTTCGAGCGCAAAGGATCATAAAAAAATGGCTCGGTTATAATGCAAAACTGAACAAAATATTCTTTAAAAAATTAATCTTATAAATAAAAAAATTTATTCCGTTTTTGGCATTAAACCTGGTTTAGTGCCAATTGGGTCTCCTTTAGTGAGTGGCCCCCACAAAGCTTGCAATGTAATTTTGACAATTCTGGGTAAACCACGCCACCTAGGTCGTCCTTCATCCTATGATTAAACTCTTCTCCGTTATTTATGTAGAATGGACAAACAGGCGCCGAAGAAGAAACAGTGGGCATTCTTCCATTTCCTCTTCTTCGCCCCAAGGCATGTGGAACTACTGGTTTATGGAGGTGGATTTAGACCCAGGGTGACAGGTAGTAACATACTCTCGAAATGTTTCTATAAAGGAGCCTGGAGCCCCACGAACACCATCATGAATTCGAAGCTGCTCAGTGTCAACTTCTGTGCTGTTGTCTAAATAATGGAGATTTTCATTTGTCCATTTTTCTTTGGCTTCTCTATTTTCTGGCTGTACCTTTACAAGGCCAAAGGGATTGTACGGACCAGGTCGTTCCATCTCTAATGCTAATCAAAAGCTAGTTCGGTTTCAGCAGCTCCTAGGAAGGGTCAAGACCCTGTCAACGGGGCCAGAGCTCTTCTTCATTTTCCTCTATCCTCCAGGACTCCCTCTTCTCTCAGCTCCCGCATCGACAACATTTTGCTGGATTCCTTCCTCTTCTGTTAATACCAATTGCTTCCTATTAATAATCTTAAGCCAATCCTTATTTTTGTTGGTAGAGTTTCCAAGCAGGCTGAGTTGTACCTTCTCTGGACTAGGTATATAATAAAAAATAAATATAAGGAAAAAATTTAAGTGAACGATTCAAAAAAATTAAATCAAGCTCACATGCGAGCTAGATAATAAAATCATAGAGCAGAAGCATCTTCAGAGAACATTACATTTATAATAGAAAAAACAATAACCAAGGATTTGTAGGATATTTACCTCTGGATACTATCTAATTTTGAGTAGAAGATAAGGTCTAAATGAGATAAGCTATGAAAAGTCCGAGCCATTTCTCGGTCTAAAATAACTAATTATTATAAAAAAAATAATCAATATCTTACTCTCTGAAGTAGAGGTAGGAGTCGAAATATTTTCTGTTAAACTATTCTTATTTGATTGCGTATCTGAAACCTGAATCTCACCCTCAAAATGTGATTGAAATACAACTTATTCTTTGCTGGAGGTAACTTTATTCGAAGATGGGGTTTCATATTCGAAGATGGGGTTTCATTAGTGGCTGGAAGGTCAGCATTATCGTCTAGTTCAGATAAGGGGCAAAAGGTTTTTAATTTATTAGGACATAATAAATACCATCTGATATCTTTAAACAATGTTTCAAATTTTGTTTTTAATAAGCATATTTACAGATACATACCCATAAAATTTTTTTTCTCCACGTGATGTAGTGTATACGTTGACATTTATTCTATCACTGTACCCCATATGTTCTAACTGCAATTCTCTTAAGTGTTCTGGTAAGTTCATACTATTAAAAATTATAGCCACACGGTGACGCATTTGATCAGCATTTATTACCTTCTTTAATTTTGCCGCTTTACACACACATTGTTACATCCGTGCCATCCTGATGCGTGATCTTATGTTAAACCTAAAAAATGTCCACTTCATTGAATGCAAAATAAAATCACAGGTTATAATTAGAAAGTTCATACCAAAAAGGGAGAGGTAGGTTTGTGATAAACGGTGGTCTGGAAACAAATAAGATTATGCTGGATGAGAACAAGGAAAGGAAGTGTGTTATTGATTCATCTTGGCGTGTGAAACGGATGTTAGGATGCTTGGAGTTAATATATGAGAAGAAAAGTTCTGAACTAACTTTATTATGAAAAACTATAAAAGAATCATCGATATAGCGAGAGTAAAAGAGGGGTTTGAATTCAGGAGGGGGGGGGGAAATGGAGATGCGGGCGGGCGGTCAGAAGAGGGCGGGGGGAGCGAGGCCCGGGGAGCGATCAGAACAGGAAATGAAGGGCACCTCTGAGGAAGGGGGCGCGGGGGAGCCTGGGTAATGTTAAAGCCAAAAAGATTCATGATGGCAAAGGAAATGTTAACATAGGTGGGTCCTAGGGGGCCCATAGGCATACCATCCAGTTTGTAATATGTATCGTAAAAAATTATTGGTAGCTAAATTGAGGTATGCTGAAATATTGGGGTTACAGGAGTTTGCTACAATATAGGAGGTTTCAAAGACAGGAATGTTGGTAAAAGAGATTCGTTTTAAAAACTCGGATCCCTAGAAACAAACCCAATTTGATTATATTATATTATATATATATATATATATTGATTATATATAAATATATATATATATATATATATATATATATATATATATATATATATATTAAATATATAGATATTATATATATAGGGTTGAAAAAAAACATGGTTTTTTTAAAAAACCCAAAAGACAGTTGTTTTTTTAAATTAAAACCAATGTTTTATTGTTTTTGGGGGTTTATGCTATTTTGGTTTTAATGTAGTTTTGTAATGTTTTAATAGATTTTAAAGGCAAAAGATCACTAACTGAACCTGTTCGTACACATGTGCTAACACCATATTTTTAAGAATTCCGTTATAAAGTTTCTTTAATTCTTAATTTAAATTTTCTTGATAACTGTAAATTGTAAATTATTATTCTATTTTTTGAGTTTATATAAAGTCGCTAAATTAAAAGATTTTTAGGTTATATTATAATTTATATAATACTCTATCTGAAAAAGAAGGTTTTACTAGTATTTACCAAAAAAAAACAAAAAAAAAAAAAACGCTAAGAAAAGTGTAACTTTATGGCTTTTTTTGGTTCAAAATGTTATTTGAGCGCTATTAATTGATCATACTAGGAATGTATATATATATATAATATATATATATATATATATAATATATATGATATAGTATATATATATATATAATATATATATAGATATAGTATATATATATATATCTATTATTATTTATATAATATATATATATATGAGAGAGAGAGAGAGAGATGAAGAGAGAGATTCATCAGTAAAGAGTCGAAAACTGATGAATCTATAGTGATGATTTAAAAACCATAAAACTAATGTTCCCTGCTTTAGATACCCTTCCCATCCTATTTCTAATGTTGCTGTTGCCATTCCGAAAGTTTGAATAGTTACCTTCTCACAAGTTATCATGATAAAGGTTGCTGACAATAGCTGTACTTTATATATAAGCGCTTCTATCTAATTTTTCTTTGAGGATTCTGTCCAAGAGAGGGTCCACTGCTGACACACACGATTCACAAATAGGGCTAAGCTTTATGACTGGAGAAATTGCCTCTTAATTATACAAATTGGCTCATTCAGGATATCCATTTCCATAAATTTCTCATGTGCTTTTAAAATACTCATCTTCTGAAGTACTGCCGGTGTGTATCTATCGTTAAAAGGTTGTAAAAATATACCCCTAGAATAAAATATAGTGGCTTCTGTTCTGCTCTGATGATACTTCTTGTTTACTTTGCCTAAATTTTGTCTGTTGAGTGGTGGATTTAAGCTGTTCTACAGCTCCATGTTGGATATTTTCCAAATATAACGCAAATGCACTTAGTTTACATGTCATGCTTCTTAGCTTGGTTGAATGTTGTGGAAGGTCAGATCGCCTGTCAACGGGCAGAGCCTGTCTTCATTTCCTCTATTCCTCATCAGGACTCCCTTCTTCTCCAGCTCCCGCATCGACAAACATTTTGGCGATTCCTGTCTTTCTGTTAATACCAATGTCTCCTTTAATAATCTTAAGCAGATCTGTATTTTTGTTGGTAGAAGTTCAAGCAGCTGAGTTGGTACCCGTTTCTCTGCCATCGGCACAGAATGACATCGCCGATTAAGTGATTCTCTGAAAGTGAACGATTTCATAAAATCATATCAATTTACATGCGAGTCTAGATAAATTACATGCAGATAGTCGGTCAAATCTGAAAGCTCAAATTAATAGAAAAAGCACAATTCAAAGTATATTCAGGTGAGAAAATACTATCTAATTTTGGGAAGTTGATAAGTTATAAATGAGATAAGCAATCATCAGTCCGATCTTCTTCTCGGTCTAAAATAACTAATTATTATAAAAAAAATAATCAATATCTTACTCTCTGAAGTAGAGGTAGGAGTCGAAATATTTTCTGTTAAACTATTCTTATTTGATTGCGTATCTGAAACCTGAATCTCACCCTCAAAATGTGATTGAAATACAACTTATTCTTTGCTGGAGGTAACTTTATTCGAAGATGGGGTTTCATATTCGAAGATGGGGTTTCATTAGTGGCTGGAAGGTCAGCATTATCGTCTAGTTCAGATAAGGGGCAATAGGTACTTAATTGAGTAGGAAATAAGCAGTAACAATTGATATCTTTAAACAATGTTTCAAATGTTTTTTTTGGTAAACATATTTACAGATACATACCCACTGAATATAAGACGATCAGCGAGGAGATTTTTTATTTGCCTTTGCGAGGTACTCTTCTATTGAAACTGAGAAAAATCATATCAACAGCTAAAGAAAACCATTAATAAATATATTTTTTAACATATTTTATGCATGTTTTTTTGATGGTTTAAACCATTGGTTTTTGTTCTATGTGGTTAATCCTGATGGTTTAAACCAATGGTTATAAACAATGTTAAACCATACCCACCAAATATAATATATATATATATTATATAATATATATATATTATATATATGATATATACTATATATATACTATACCACCCAATATATATACTATATTATTATACTAATATATATATATATATATTTATTACAAATACCTGTTGAAAGGAAAACGTATATGTTTTCTGGATTAATTTTAGCAATTTTTCTATCTTCTAAATCGGTTAATTTTTCAACCATTGGAATTGAAACTTTCGGAATGATGACTGGCACCAAACTATTATCGATCGATAAAGGTAATTAGATTGTCTTTTATTAACATTTTATCGACTTCATCAGCATCTTTTTGAATACGTTGAAAATCTTTCCATTCTTACATTTTAGCCTCATAGATTTTTTCTAAATTTAATCTGGGTGGCTCCCCGGACCTTCTTGCGTTTAGGAAAATTGTAAAACACTGAAATTTGTCTTGCCCCTGTAAAAGTATGTATTATTATTATGACCACGGAAATTTGATGATTTTGAAATATTTTTTTTATAAATTTTTTTTTAATTCCACAAACTTCTGAAAATCTATATGCTTTCTCTCCACAGTTTTCAATCCTTCTCTTTTCTGATGCACATTAATGATGTGTAACTTTATTGAATCCATTCTATTACTTTCAGGTAAGAACTGATTTTTCTTCCATCCTGTCAAGTCCTCTAATTCACCCTCATTTTTTAGTCGTTGTCCACTTAGTTTTTCAGGAGCCCTATCATAATTCCATTTTTCCAACCCTTTATATTCTTCAGTCCACGAACAACCTTGTTTACGATATCGTTTAACTAATGTCATTTGGGCCTTCAACAACTTCCAAAAATGTTTAACGGATGTTCCCGTCATATGAAGTCCATCCGTTGTCTGTCCAGGATGTGCTTCCTTGACGTTTCGTTGATTATAAGGTTCCACTCTTTTCTATGTACACCCTTTTTCCACGTATAATGTCCCATTCTTGACAATGCTAATGGTTTATGGACAAAATATTGTGTCCATACATCATACAACTCATTAACTCTTATCTAGAAATTGTCTAACATATTCTTTACTTTGACTCATCGGATACTGCAAGTTTATTTGACGATCATCCAACTGCTTTCTCAATCTTCCTTGATTATATCGTTGGAAAGTGGGTACAAATGGTACTGTAAACACAATTTTACAAATTTGATATTGTTTTGCCCATTTATCAAAATATTTTCCCTAAGTGACCACTAGTCTCTCTATTTCTAAATCCATATTAAGCTTCATAATATACATGGTTGTTTCTCTAAACTTTCTTAACTTAATCAGATCACAATGTAGCCCAACCAAGACAACTGTAGTGATTAATTGATTTTCATTATTCAAATTATAATCCAAAATTGTTTCAGTCAGTACCAGCAAATCCATGATCTTGATACTATTTATATAGTAATTGTCCACTCTCTTGATGGGAGAATAGTCCAAGTCCTCTGCCAAATTGCGAACTCGACTATCTCCTATAATAGCCACTCGCTCCTCTGGTGATATTTCTGCTCTTCGGGGTCGGCTTGGTCCCGCTACGAAAATTACTACATCCATTCCTGCAATATATAGAAAAACATAACAAAAATTACAATACTTTAATTATATTTTCTCAAATATTAAAACTATACAGAAACTAAACTTTTTTATTAGTTTAGAAAAAAAAATCAGAATCATCTAAATTTACGGTTTCATGGTATATACTTTCTTGTGACTCACTTTTATTAAGATTTTCATCTTCAAACTGTAAACATGGCCTTTCTTTTTATTCTACTTGGACTCCAGTACTTATATAAGATACTTCTTTTATTTTTTTTCACTAGTGGGTATATACCACTTAGCTGCTCTTATCCAGTCTAACTTAAAAGTATTATTTATCTGTTCTGATTCAAACCCTTTAAAATATCTATCTATAGATCAAAAATCAATTGGGTCAAAACCTTCAAAACTTTATTCTTCATCCTTACTACTATTTTCCTGATTTAACTCTTGTAGTTCACTTGGCGTTTCGTTAAACTTTTTTAAATGTTTATGATGTACTCTATAGACTATAGAGTATAGTCTTTCAATACCGATGCTGCAGGTCATATAAAACTCCGTTCTTATATACCTTTAATATCTTAAATGGTCCATGAAAATTCTCTGCCACTTTGTTCCATCCCGCTTGTCCTTTTAGTATAAATTTTTTCAAAACTAATTCATATGCTTCAAATGGTCGATAATTTTGATCTTTATCTTTCCAAGTCCCTCCTTCATTATTCACCCGATTCACATGATCCAAAAACAAACTAGCTGGAGTCTGTTTTAACTCAACATGATAAGTATGATTATACGTTCTCACAATATCAAACATATTTTCACCTTATTCTCTTGGATCCTCCAACATCCTCATCATATTCAATAATGATCCATTCAATTGTTCGATTACTCCGTTTGTTTCGGGCATATTAGCAGATGAAAATCGCTGTCCTATTTTTCTCTCATCTAATAATTCTCTTAGCTGATTATCAAACTCTTTCCCATTATGTGTTTGAATTTCTAGTGAGTTCTTTAACAATGTAGGAAATAAGGTTTTTATTGCCTGTAAAATTGTCTGTGCTTTTTTATCTGGGATGGCCATAGGCAATACTCACTTGGAATAGAGATCAATTCCAGCCAACAAATACTGGTTTCCTTTTGCCGGTTTTGGCAATTCTAACAAATCCCAAGCAACCACATCAAATGGTTTCTTAACCCAAATTTTCAAAATTGGTGTTTTTTTACGTCTCGCTGGTGCATATTTTCCTTTTTGATATTTCAAACAAGTACGAGTTATCATATTACAAACATGATATGTTCTAAGATGCCACGCAGTTTGTCTCATTTTAACCAATAATTTATCACGTACTATGTGAAAATATTTTTTTTATGTACTTCAATAGTTAAATTTACTAAATTGTCCGCATTTTTTCTCTAAATACCCATTTCTAATCTCAATATCTTTAAGATCTCAATAACCACCCCTGTTTCATCTGCATTTCTTTATTTTCAATAGTACTGTTTCTTTCTATCACTTCATACAATTTCATAAGCTGATATTGATTCTTGTCTTTTTCGTATATCATCCTGTAATCGAGTCTCATCATACGTATATTTGACATCCCCAATCAACCTGGGAAATTCCTGCATACTTGAATCACTTATCTTTATATTTAATACTTTATCATGCTCGGTTTCCCCTTCTTCATTTTCTTCCTCTTTTCCTTCACTCCTCCCTTCATCTTCCCTCCTTTCTACAAACTCACTAACATTTTCTTCTTGGTCATCTTGTAATTCATATGGCACTACTTCGTGCGATGCACATATTTCATCGTCCAAATCGATTAGATTTATTTAGATAAGCGGCAGGTAATGTAAGAAACTTCATAGCACTGTCTAGTGTTAAGAAAAAGGAAATATAAACTAAGGTGACCTGACTTACGATATTAAAGCGAACCAATCCATCGAGAAAGGAACACATCTCTACCTTTCCAAAATGTTCAACCTCCGCACCCTTTACTACCCGACACCCATTAAATAATTGTCTTAGTATATCTGTAAATCTTTGATTCTTATCACAGTCTCGACATTTATACAATAAAACTCTGCCAGAAAGACCTGCCATACAATAAGGGTCTTCATGTGGACTATACGAATGCTCCGGAAGATGACGGAAAAGAAATGGCTGATCCAACTTCCACTCTTTCAATAAGTCTAATCCGTGTTTGCGAAATGATAGATAATCGCATTGATCAGGCGAAACATCAATTTTTGGTAATATTTTAATTTTGTAAACATACCCTTGATCAACTTTATGTACTTCTAAATTGGTAGAATACCATTTATTCACTAATACCTCTAATGGCTCATTCTCGTAAAAAACTTTTATTTCTTCTACAGTATGTAAATCCTTAAATATTTCAGAAAGTAATTTAAAACACTTTCATCCAATTCAGGTTGGGCTTTAGTGATTTTCACTTCCACGTTTACATTCCCCTCAATTTAAGATTCATTATTAATTACTCTTTTAATATCAACGCTGTTTTAGTTATCAGATACCTTAATCTCAACTTTCTTTTTATTATTCCTTCGGCATCATCATTACTCTTCTTGTTGATTTGAAGACGTCCTCGAGACATTATAAACAAGATACAAAAAAAGAAAAGTGTAGCTATAGCCTGTATAGTTCATGACCTTTATTTTGTATTTAATAATCCAAAATTAACAAAAGAAATGTTAATAATTTTCTAGCTCCTCCATCTCAGATTTCATAAGTTATTTAATTTAAATTTTACTAATTTTACGTTTTTAAAAACCAAATTGTGAACGACTCATTTCTTTTTAAGTACTTAATGCTGTTACTTCGATCCTAAAGCACTCTCTCTTTTGAAAATATTGTCTAAGCACTTCTTCAGTAAACTTTTAAGTTTTTCATTTCTTCTTTCAAATAAATCATTTCAGATTTCTTTTTTTCCAATCTCTTTTAGTCCAATTTATCGCTTTCCCTCTGGTTTCCACTGCGTCTACTATCGAAGACGGTCGAATCACACACACACACACACACACACCACACACACAACAACACCACACACAACATCAGTCCATCACACACAACCAAACACACACCCACACACACAACACCACACACACACCACACACCACACACAAACACACCACACACACACACACATGCAACACACACACAAACACCACACACACACCACACACACACACACACCCACACAACACACACACACACACACACCCACACACACACACACACACACACACACACACACACACACACACACACACACACACACACACACACACACACACCACACACACACACCACAACACACACACAACACACACAACACACCACACACACACATCCACACACACACACACAACACAACACACACACACAACACAACACCACACACAACACACACACACCACACCACACACACACAACAACACACACACACACACCACACACACACCCACACACACACACTTACACACTCACCACACAACGTACGAGCGCATACTGTATATGTGTGTGTTGATGGTCACACCAACCCCACTACACAACACACCAACACACACACAACACACAACACCACAACACACACACCACACAAACATTCACCACAACACACACACACACAACACACACACCCACCAACACACACACAACACAACACACACACACCACACCCCAACACACACACACACACACGTATATTATATATATATATATAATATATATATATATATATATATATATATATTATATATATATATATATATATATATAGGCCAGCATCCGAAAGTCAGCATGTAACTAGAAACTTATAACATTACAAGAATAAATACATTTTTGATTACCAAGGAATACTTTTGGAAAAAACTTAAAAAAAAATTATTTTATCTAATTATATTATTATAACTCTTTAATATATTAATAAAATCTTCAGTTGAGCTCTGGATTGACTTGAAAGCTGATTAAGTTCGAGAGCAAAGTTGCCCAAATACTGCCTTTTTTCTACGTTTGGAGAAAATATTAGTTTTTCTTTTTATATAATTTTTAGGGAGGAACAGAGTCCCCGTCGTCCGGTAGGCGAGAAACCCCGACTATATCATCGTTCTTGTTTACCATCGAGGATATTCGTTATGTACAAAAAAATTTAACATTTGCCTTTCCTTTTCATAAGAAAGCCCGCTCTTTGATTTATCCAAAAAACTAATTTTTTTCAAACAATTTTAACAATTTTAATTTTTTTAAAAGAGATATTTTTTTTTTATTTTTTTTAATTTCCGGGGTAAAAATGTTCCGGATTATAAAATATTTATTTCGTGTACCTTTTAGTTTTTTGTTAATGCTGGCCTTTTCGGGATGCTGAACCATATATATATATATCTATATATATTAATATTATATATATATATATATATAATATTATATATATATTATATATATTATATATATATATTTGAACACACTAAACGTGTTAGAAGTTATAGTTCAAAAATACCCAAAAGGTTGCAAAATTTTTTATTTTATTTTATTTTACGCCTTTTTTCCTACCACATTGCATACATTTGAAGCCAATGATCGGGAACGTTACTGTTCAATTTATTTAGCTTCACATGAATGACATTAATTTCTCTAGATTATTACATTAGTTGAAATATTAATTAAATTATCATAATAAATTTACTATATGCATTTTCTAAATTATTAAAAATTAGGAAAAACACCTGAGAATTGGCTCAAAGAAAGGGCTTCCATGAAAATGTTGTCTACCGTTAGAATTGTACCCCCCTTGGCAAAAAGGTGCTCCTTGGTGATAACTGTGCGGTAAGCGCGTGTGACAAGTGCAAAGGCGAGCCAGACTCCCCAGCGATAATACAAAGCAATACCCTAACCTTCAGAAATCGTAAATATGCCCGATACTTTAAAAATTCTCACCTCATGGACAGAGGAATGATATTGGTTTCAGCTTCAGGCTGGGTTTAGGAGAAGATACAAGCCTTTGTAGTTATGCGGTACTTCGTTTTCTATAGATCAAGGAATTTGAGTAGGTTGAAGGAAGCCTGTTTATTATAAACAAAGCAGCCATAGTTCAGTTTAGCACACATAATATATATATATATATATATAATATATATATATATAATATAATATATATATATATATATTGATATATTATATATATATATATATATTTTATATATATATATATATATATATATATATAAACAAAATAAATTATTTAAATATTAACACTTTTAAATATACTTTATAATTTCTTCGTTATAAGACATTTAAATGTGTCGCGAACACTTTTAGCGGTATTTGATGTACGGCATCTGTTTTCATACCGCCCAAGCGTCTCACCGCCACAAGTTTCAACCATCTTCATCTCTGTTAAATGTCTTTCAAATCTCTCTTTATCAATTATAGTATTTTGCAGTACACGTAATGTCTTAATGATTTTGTCAGCAGTTACAGGACTCGTTTCAATACCCTCAGATAATATTGACCATTTTGAATACAAAATATCGAATGCGCATTCCACGGTTTTCCTAGCTCTTGAGTGCATTGCATTAAATGTAACAGCTTCATTATTTAAGTTCTTTCTTTTGTAGGGTGTCAGGACATGAAATGAAAGTGGATAAGCTTCATCTGCTAAAAAAGCGAAAGGCATTTTAATTTTAGTCCTTGGTAAAGTCATTTTTTGGAATAAAATTTCTTATAATTATAAAACATTTTACGGGAATGAGGTGGAGCTATAATTCGTACGTGCTTCCCACTCATACAACCATTAAAAGTGGGGAAATTCCACAGCTCGAGATAGTCTTTGCCAATGTTACGAAATGTGTCTTTTGTAGGGATAGGCATATGGATGGGTTGTAGATGATTCAACATTACTTCAACTGTCAGTCTGACTGTTATGGCGCCTACACGGAATGCATATGATATATATATATATATATATATATATATATATATATATATATATATATATATATATATATATATATATTTTTATTTATATTTATATTATATATATCTTGATTGTGATTTAGTTGCCAGAAAGCTAATATTATATATTATATATATTATATATATATTATATTATCTATATATATTATATATATCGCCATACATGTTATTATATATATATATATATATATATATATATATTGTTTTCCTGTAAAATAAAATTCTAGTAATATTGCTTTGCAATAAAGCAATTTCAAAAATTCAGATAAACGTTATTTCATGTCAAACTTTTGAAATGAGAATTTATAAATAATTGTAGCCAGACGTACGATGTGATGAAGTAAAACAACAACCTTTGTTAATTGGCAGCAACAATAATTAGCACCATTTCTGATCAGACAGTCGTCTTGCTCTAGTTAGTATCACTTACAAAACATTACTTATCGACCTAGTCATCATTGAACCATTATTGTGTCAATTTGAGGTTTGACGAAGTGATTTTGGATTTTTGTGCATTTGAAAGTATTATTTATTTATAAAATGACTTCAAACAAAAAAAAATAACTTTAAGGACCAGTGGTTGGACGTTAAACTGAACCCACAGTTTATCGGGTGGTTGGGTAAAGGACCTGAATAGTTCCAAACATATGTAAAGTATTAAAAAAGAATTTGATCAATCAGAACCCTCGGAGTAGTTTCCATTCAAGAGGGAAAACCCACCTGAATTTAATCAAAACTCAGCAGGACCAACCATCATTGAAAAACTTTTTCGTTACGTGTTCTAATAATACAAATATTAGTGAAAGTGTATGCACTGAAAATTATACCATTCCATTAACTTCTAATCATACTCAACCGATTGTAAATCCGATTGGATCCTAGGTTAATTTTTCATCAGCCAGAACAAGGGAAACAAAGATTTGATTTTTTTTGCTAGAGACATTGTAAACCAATAACCGAATCACATATTCTGTTGCTGAAAAGCAAAAAGCCAATACACTCTTTGCAGTGAAGCTCATTCTTAAGCCTTGAATTAAAATTCAAAATATTTTTTTGGATGGTGATTGTCCTTTAAGAGACTGATGAGTTTTTTTAATTATATTATTGGGAAACAATGTTATGCGGAATTGTGGAAAATTTAAATTAGGACTATTTTCGCATGGAAAGCGACAGTGGAGGAAGGTTTCATGTAAATAAAGCATTTATAGTGGAGGCATCTGAAAGAAGTCTGATTTTAAAGAACAGCGCACAATGCTATAAGATCTCATGAAAGTATTCATAAAGTTCCTATCACTCAAAATACACTGCTTGCAAAACTACAGAATAAAATTTCTTATAATTATAAAACATTTTACGGGAATGAGGTGGAGCTTTAATTCGTACGTGCTTCCCACTCATACAACCATTAAAAGTGGGGGAATTCCACAGCTCGAGATAGTCTTTGCTAATGTTACGAAATGTGCCTTTTGTAGGGATAGGTATATGGATGGGTTGTAGATGATTCAACATTACTTCAACTGTCAGTCTGACTGTTATGGCGCCTACACGGATATGATATATATTATAACTATATCAATATATCTATATATTATATATATATATATATATATATATATATATATTATATAATAATATATTATATATATATTTCTTGAACGAAGCACCAGTTGCAGAAAGCTAAATAATATAATATATTATTATATATATATATATATATATAATATATATATATATATATATATATATATATATATATATATATATATATATATATATATATATATATATATATAATATTGTTTTCCTGTAAAATAAAATTCTAGTAATATTGCTTTGCAATAAAGCAATTTCAAAAATTCAGATAAACGTTATTTCATGTCAAACTTTTGAAATGAGAATTTATAAATAATTGTAGCCAGACGTACGATGTGATGAAGTAAAACAACAACCTTTGTTAATTGGCAGCAAAACAATAATTAGCACCATTTCTGATCAGATAGTCGTCTTGCTCTAGTTAGTATCACTTACAAAACATTACTTATCGACCTAGTCATCATTGAACCATTATTGTGTCAATTATTTAATCATCTGAAAAGTTTATATATACTATTTCCTTGATTACTAAGCCACCGAAAACAGGGTTCACACTTTCTGGAAAGTCAGGAAAAAAATTGGTCAGGGAAACGTTTTAAGATATGCTGAAAGTCAGGGAAATTCCAAAAAAGTCAGGGAAATTTTAAAATTTCAAAACATATAAAGTGTCCATGGAACAAGTTACATATTTTTGATATATTTTTTTTCCTTCTGTATAATTGTGGAATGAGAAGATGTATTTATAAGTTAATGAAAAAGGATTGGCGAGGACGACATTCCCTAAAATCTACTTCTATCCTGTTTCCTTTCTATTTTTAGTTCACTATCATCTACTATTCTTCCTATTCTGTCCGTAGTGGTTGTTCAAAGTTCATCCTTCCGATTGAAGGTGATTTGTATATGTGTGTGTTTTA
>JABUQX010086340.1:12500-30000 GCA_015478945.1 Trachelipus rathkii | reverse complement strand
ATTTTTCTAATCAGTTTTAATGTGCCGAACATTTGAACAATTTTCAAAAAATCTGTCAACCATTTTTTCATTTTGAAACTGTCGATGATTTGAACGCCATACGATTTTTTTTGTTTCGATGAATAAGAAACCATGAATATTTTACATATAGAAGTAAAATGGTGTTATTTAGAGTTTTCCTAACGACCCCATCAAAAGTTTACCCAACACCTACGGCGGGCTCTACGGATCGACGTTGCCCTAAAACTAGCACTAACTTAGGGAGGTCGATGCCGTAATAAATATATATATATATATATATATATATATATATATATATATATATATATATATATATATATATATATATATCTTTTTTTTTATATATATATATATATATATATATATATATAACAGGCTTTTATATGTCAACTCGATTTGCCAAAGATGTCGATCATTTGGGTATTACGATTGTGTCAACGATTTGGACATCTTAAAGACAAAATCTTATCGACCATTTTACCTTTTTAATGGCGTGTTCGCCATTTGGACGTCTTTATCTGGCGTGTTCGCCATTTGGACGTCTTTATCTGTTTTTCAATATTTCGTGTCAACGATTTGGGCTAATTCCATAATTTCTAGTCCTACTCCCATAGCGATACTACTTGCATCACACCAAACTACTCATTTCTTCTCTAATGGGATCCTCCATTTACCTTTTACTGGATCGTTCTTTCACATTTTCTATCGCATCCTTCAATACACTTACAACTTTTTCTCCTGCATTATCTTCCCATTTTGTTACTTCAGCTCTACTCTTTATATAACTTGCTGTCACCCTCAATTTGCTACACATTGAAAACACCTGTCTTCGTTAAACCGCCATCTTTGATGACTAGTAGCTCACTCCTTCTCCAGAACTCAAGTTCGCCATTATTTTCGATTTTCAATCCTTATACTTTGTTATTCACTAAATCCTCAGCGGGTTTTGTAATTAATCCAAAATTCTTTAAATGGCTTATCACCTCATCTCTGCATGCAACGTTTCATCTACCATTATATCATTTATGTAATGACTCGTAGCCATTCCTATTCTCTCGTCTGCTGGTAGCACCTCTCTCAAGATTCTCATCATGATTTTCGGCGCACAATTAATGCCAAATCCTAATCTCGTCAAATAAAACCTTTTTCCTCTGAACACCACTACTTGATGCTTCCATTATCCCCTTTTAACTCTTAATTGCAGATAGGTTGCCTTTAGATGAACTAGCTTTAACCTTCCGTCTTTCCTCCTCCACTCCTTCAACGTATCTTCACAAGTTACGATTTCATCCCCCGTGTGACATTCTATAAATTCGTTCAATCTTCTAAAATCCAGCACCGGCATTACCTTTCCTTTTGATACCTGGTTAATCGCCATTAACGGAACTACTCTTTCTGATCTATCGTCCTTCCCTTCCTCTATCCAATTTTCAATTTCTTTTTCAAATCTTTTTGTCTTCTTTCATAGTGGTTTCGTAACATCAGATCGAAGACTTCAATTTCGGTTCCTCTCCCTTCCACCTCCATTCAACTTCCCAATTTTATCCGTTAAATCTCGCTTTGAAATCTTTATCTTCAATTACCATTTTCCTGTTACTCTGATTATATATTCTTTTTTTCTAAATTTTCTTGATGCCGATTACTTTCTCTCTTCTTTCTCAAATCCGAAAATAACACGTTCCTTCCTTATATCTACTCCTTCAAGCCTGTTTATCATATCCATTCCCAATATCATATCTATTCCGTCGATCAAACTTTCTACAACTATAGCTTCCAATCTTAATATTTTTCCTTTAATACTAACGTCTAAATGAGATCTACCCTCACATTTCAATCTTCTTCTATTGGATGCAGTTAATTCACTATTTCCGTAGTCTTACAGAATCTCTTCAACACTGCTGAAATAGAACACTCTGTGTTAACTAACGCTCTCCGACTTGTGTTATTTATCGTGATATTTATTATTCTCAAATCACCAGGGCCTCTTTTCGTCACTCCAACGAAGCTGGTCCCTGGTTTCCAGCTCTGCCTTCCTCGTTTCCAGACCAGCACTGAAATGCATAATGTCCCTCTTTTCCATACGACCAATACTTGACTGGATTTCTCTTAATTTTATTCCTACAACCTCTTCTAAGGTATGGTCTCCCACACTGAAAACATTTCTTCTCCGCAAGACCGCTTCCTTGTCTTTCGAAGTATTCGTCAGGCACAACCGCCACACACTGGTGTTTTTACTGTCAATAAAGATCTGACCTTTGCTAATAATCTTTCCAAACTTATTTGTTCAATTTCCTCCATGGCTCAATGCTCTCTACTCACCGACGCTGGTAATCCTATTACATAAGCCCGTTGCAATACCATCTCTCCTTCCAATTTCGCCACCGCAGCCAGCCTTTGTAACTCTGTAATAAAGACGTCAACACTTCTCCAGCCCATTTTTTCTTACGAAATTAGTCGTACGCGGCAAAACTGTCTCCTCAACGAACGCCTCCCTCAATCTATCCTTAATTTTCACTGCGCATTTCTGCTCTTCTTCATTCATTTTGTAGGAACACAGCCAGTGCATCTCCCTCCAGGAATAGCGGGATAAATGCAGCCTCGTCCTTAATCTTTTTCAATCTTTCCACCATCGTGACTTTCGTTAGCCACATCTCAATGTTCTCTTCACCGTTGTACGTCTTCAAAATCTCTCCCAACTTTATCCCTTCTGATTTCGCCATTATTCTTCTTAATCAAATAGGCCCGGATAACTTGTGATTAAAACGTCTGGTATCTTGTATCGTTTAATGAAAACAACCCAATATTGAATGAAAGATTACGCATAATAATTAGAATCTAAATATAATAAAAGAAAGACTTTCAATATTAGACATAAGTCTCTTCACTTACAATTTCAAGAAACGAATAACGCGAGATCCAATAGGCGCCATCTTGGGAACGCATTTCAAAACCGCTGTTTTTATTTTTGGCACATCCATAGACTTTTTAGTAGACACCGGCACAAGTATAACCTCTTTCTGCATCAATGACACGCAATTTTTCTCTTTCTCCTACTGCAGTTTCATGTACTGCAGCAAATAATGCTCTTATTAACTTACATCATTTTTTACGTTATCATCCCTTCGACGTGAGTTTCAATGGACCTTCTTGTTGCAGACATATTAATTTTGGATTGTGGTCAGAAACTCATTTTGGATTCCTTTACAAACCTACAGGCTCCTCTTCGAATTCTAAATGGTTCAGTGCCATCTCCCATTTTTAATACATTTCCTTCTCATCCTGTAGTCGCTCAACTTTTGGAAAATTTTCCATCTCTTACGTCACTTGTCAACCCCTTACAAAATTCTGAATATAAATAAAATTTTTCATCGTATAGAGACAAGTGACGCTCCTCCTTTTTATGCCAAATTTCGTCTACTTAAAGAGGATAAATTAACAGCTGCAAAAACTGAATTTAAAACTTTTAAAAGCTGGTATCATTCGACCTTCTAAATCCCCCTGGTCGTCATTTCTTCAACTCGTTCCAAAAAAGGCTCCAGGTGAATGGCGCCCATGTGGTCGATTTTAGAACATTAAATTCTATAACAAAATCAGATCATTATCCTCTCCCTTATATTAACACTTTGTCTCATAAATTTCATGGTACTCAAGTATACAGTAAAATAAATCTTCTCCAAGCATATCAGATCCCAACTCATCCGGAAGAAATAGAAAAAACTGCTGTTATGACCCCTTTTGTTTTTTTTTAAATTAGTTTCTATGCCTTTTGGTCTTCGTAATGCTGGAGCTACTTTCCAGCGCTTTATGGATTCAATTTTTCTAGATATTCCTTTTGTTTTTGTGTATCTGGATGACTTATTAGTTTTCTCAGAGAATCAAGAACACAAAAAACATTTGCATCAGATGTTTCAAATATTACATGATAACCACCTTCATATTTCTGTTCCTAAGTGTTTATGCAATCATCTCTAGACTTTAAATTATCATATTTCTTCCAATTATCTTAGTACACTTGATTCTAAGAAGTCTGAAATTTCCGCCTATCCTCTGCCAACTGACTATTCTAGTCTTCGTCGTTTTCTTGGTATCGTAGGCTATTATCGTCGCTTAATTCCTAACTTTGCTAATTTAGTTTATCCTCTTTCGGAATTGGCCGAGCTTTGGCCTAACAAGTCTAGTTCTCTCTCTTGGTTTCCTGAAGGCTCTAAAGTATTTCTGGACGTTAAAATAGCTATAGCTGACACAGCAGCTCACCAATTCTCATACAGATGTCACTCATCTCCAATTGCTTACTGACGCTTCTCAAGAATAACCTCCCTTACGTAGATATCCAAGGTGTCAAGTGACATTCTCCAAGCAAACATGTGCGATATATTTGATATAATTATTAATAACATTTTGAACACCTTGGAAGGAGATTTTAAATTTTATTCCTTCATTAATAATATCCTGTTAAGATACAAAAAATGGCAGGTCATGGCAAACGAGTCAACGACAACCAATCGATGAGACCGCCGAACATCGAACCTACTTTCCGCTCTAGAGTTTTAAGATATAGTTATTCAGATTGAACAAAGTGCAAACAGGCGTAGAAAAGCTTATCTGAATGTTATTTGTCGCAATATTTTAAGATTTTAGATGAAATAAAATAAAGAAATATTTTCTCATAAGGGGTTTAATTGCACATATATATATATATATATATATATATATATATATATATATATATATATATATATATATATATATATATATATATATATATATGGGCCGGAAATATTAATAAGCAATTAATTACGAAGCAATGTACGCACAGCATGTGTGCTTAAAGACCCATGTACAATCCTTTAATATTATATACAATGTGTTGCCAACCAACAAGGCCTTTCCCAATAAGGGAGGAGCCAGCTTTGAAAGATGGGACGAGGCATCGTAGATGCCCGGTCTCGAGAGATTCGGCCAAGCTACAGATCCGCGAGCGGACGCAACTGCGTCTGCTCTCATATAAAAAAAGATATGAGCTGTTAAGATCACCTTAACTATCTTATGATTAATGGTAAATCATTAATCAATTAAACTTTGTGATTGAATGATAGCAAGTTTTCTTTAGTCTTTATTTAACAAGTCACATGAAAATGGAATTTGCACAATGAAATATTTTCATGTGACTTGTTAAATAAAGACTAAAGAAAACTTGCTCTCATTCAATCACAAAGTTTAATTGATTAATGATTTACGATTAATCATAAGATAGTTAAGGTGATCTTAACAGCTTATATCTTTTTTGGTAAAAGCCCAGAGTGACCCTGAATTCAATCCAGCCCCCTGATTTGGAACTAGATGCAGTGAAAAGTGCCATTAAAAACATAAACTATTTGAAAAATTTCTGTGAAACTAACGTTAAAAGTGCAGTGATTCTTATAATTATGATATGTGCGCACTAAATAAGCAGTGATTCTATAAAAAAAAAAAAAAGAAAAAAAAAGTTAACTACGTGAAGATACAATGTTTTATCGCAAAAATTAATAAAGTCTTAGTGTTAGAAAAAAAACTGCGCAACAAGCGCATTCAAAGTGAAAAAAAAACAAACAAACAAATGGCGCGTAACTACAAGAAGAGCGTCGCTACCATAAATGTTTGAAATTCTCCAACGAACTTTCTCATTTTAGGCCTAAAAAGTGCGCCAAAGTGGGAGAACAAAGCGTCCTGAATATCGGTCTCCCTATTAAAGACCTATAATCAATTAAGTTCCAATCAACTGCCCTAAAAAGATATGAGCTGTTAAGATCACCTTAATTATCTTATGATTAATGGTAAATCATTAATCAATTAAACTTTGTGATTGAATGGGAGCAAGTTTTCTTTAGTCTTTATTTAACAAGTCACATGAAAATGGAATTTGCACAATGAAATATTTTCATTATATGTATCAGTTGACAATGAGAATAATAATAATATTTGTAATTAATAATACAATAAGCTTGTATATGGGAGCAGACGCAGTTGCGTCCGCTCGCGGATCTGTAGCTTGGCCGAATCTCTCGAGACCGGGCATCTACGATGCCTCATCCCATCTTTCAAAGCTGGCTCCTCCCTTATTGGGAAAGGCCTTGTTGGTTGGCAACACATTGTATATAATATTAAGAGATTGTACATGGGTCTTTAAGCACACAGACTTTGTTCCCGGAAAACCCATTT
The DNA here is from genome assembly GCA_015478945.1 of Trachelipus rathkii. Classification (NCBI taxonomy): domain Eukaryota; kingdom Metazoa; phylum Arthropoda; class Malacostraca; order Isopoda; family Trachelipodidae; genus Trachelipus; species Trachelipus rathkii. Next base: position 23,781 of record JABUQX010086340.1, on the reverse strand, counting down.
TTTTTTGCTTTTCGTTAAAAAAAATTTTTTAAAAATTTTTGGGGGGAAAAAATACGCCCATATAATATATATATATATATAATATATATATATATATATATATATATAATTTTATATATATATAAATATATATATATTATTAATATATATATATATATATATATATATATATATATATATATATATCAAAATTGGTATCTGTTACAAAGTTTTTAACATCATTTTCGTAATTAGCATGATTGATGTAGTAAAAAAATCACTTAAATGTTAATGTGACAGAGAAGAAATTAAATTTGTTAGGACCTTGTGGCAATTAACTTAATTTCTAATTGGGGCATTGAAAAGAAAGTGTTTTCAATGTCCTAATAACTTTGTTCCTCCATCTTTCTACTCCATATCATCCTCCACACAACTAAAACCTATTCTAAAATAAAACTCAAACCTTCGTCTGTCCATAATATTCTTGATGTTCCTTGTTTTTCGTAAACTTCATTGGAAGGATCAAATTACTTTTCTTTCTAAGCAATCTTCTAAGAGGTTGAGTGTTCTGAGGCTCCTTCATAATTTCTTCAAGCCGCCCTAGTTGCTTTCTCTTTATAGGGGTGTCGTTCGCCCCTGTATGGACTATGCCTCACATCTAGGGTGGTTTCACTCACAGCTCTTCTTGAAAAGGTGGAGTGTAGAGCTTTTCGTCTTATCTACTCTCCTGTTTTTACTAACTCTCTCCAATCTCTTTTTACCGGTCGAATTAATTTTTTCTTTATTCTATCGCTATTCTATTACAACGAAGTACGGACACTACTCTTCCGAACTCTTCAATCACATACTATTGAGATTCGTGTAACAGGTTTTTACAGTCTCTTCATTTATCTATCCAAAACTCTAATCCCAGACTTAACCTCTATGCTTAATCTAACATTTACTCCACTGGTAAAGTCTAAAACACATTATCTTTATCCATTTTTCTTACTATCTTTGACCAACATAATTTCAATTTCGGAGCATGTCAACATTTAAGTTGGATCTGCCTCGGAAACTTCCTCCCAAATCTGGTAGAATTAGGTAGGCCTTTGCGCACCAGAGGATATATATATAATATATATATATATATATTATAATATATATAATATATATATATATATATATATATATATATATATATATATATATATATAATATATATATATATATATAATATATATATATAATGGTTCAAAATATGTTTATTCTTGCACGGTTATTATCCCGTTTAGTAAGCCGTTTTCGATTTTGCATTTGTGCTTACGAAACGTAATATATGCTAAAGTTAGCTTTCGTTTTTTGTCAAATTTGCACAAATTTAGGAAAATGATTACCAAACGTAAGGAATTTCCTAAATTCTGTATGGTTGCTCTTTCCCGTGCTTTCCTAATTTAGGACAGTGCTTATGAAAAAATGTAAACAAACAAGATGGCGGTGCATAGGCCCGTTTGATTTGATGATTGTTTCGATTATAAAATTAGCTTTAAATCTAATTCTTTTCAATCGATAAACTCCATCACAATAGTGGTTGATTAATTATTTGTAATATAAACCATTTGTTATTTTTTTATTTTGTATTCCAAAACCCAAAGTGTCCATCACAATAGCTGTATCAAAACTATGTGTAAACAAACATTCGTCTATGTACAAAATTCGTGCTAAAACACCGGGTTAGAATTACTTATCGAGCGTAAGAACAAGTGACAAAAACGATAACGGCCTAAAGAAATTCCTTACGATTTTGTGCTGCTGTTTTTCTCATTTTTAATTGGTTCGCTGAAAGAAAAAAAGATAGTGTTGCCCGTCAATGAGTCATTAACTTTTCTTTCGTTCGTGTTTACTTTAACTTGTTTCGTTCGTACTTGAGCTGCTTTTGGACCAGAGACAAAATATAAGAAAGTAGCCCTAATAAGCTTTGTAATTTATAAAAAATAAACATATTGGTGAAAAACTGAAATTGTATAATATATATATATATATATATATATATATATATATATATATATATATATATATATATATATATATATAAATATATAAATATATATATAATTATATATTTCTATATAAAATATTTAAAATAACACATTTGCAATCATATAAAAGAAAATTAACAATAATAATATCACATTATTTTAAGATATGTTAACGTTAACGATTAACTTAACTTCCGTACATTCTTTACCGATAATCCTTAGGATTAACGGCGTTAATTTTCTCATTAACGGTGGCCACCTTTGTGTATATATATATATATATATATATATATATATATATATATATATATATATTATATATATATAATTATTATATATATATATAAATAAAAAAAAAAAATTATATAATATATATATAGATATTATATATATATATATATAAATATATATATTATATATATATAATATTAATATATATATATATATATATATATATATATATATATATATATATATATATATCGTGATAATTGAAATTGATAGAAATAAAAATTACAATTTTGGAAAAAACTGTAGCCAGACGTACGATGTACTATAGTACGATAACTGCAAACTCTAAATGGCAGTAAATCGGCGCCATTACAGTTTTGTTTGCTTAGTTGTAGAGAAATGCGGGAAGTCTATATGCTAATTATATTTTTGTTTGATCTTCGATATAGAAATCGTTAATGCATATATTCGTTTTTAATGAATTTTTTGAACAATTTTCCATTACCGTAATTAGCCTAACTCTGCTTGTCACTTTCTGTTCAATAGTTTTTGATCGTCGTGATCAGTGTATATTAAATATTTAATTTTTTACAAATGTTACATTTAGTTAAGGAAAACCATTTATGGAGAAAGACCAAAATTATTGAAAGCGTACGTTAAAGGTGAGAAATAAAAAAAATTTGATAGCTTAGCAAATGAAAATATTTGCGTCGGTGATTAATCACAAAAACAGACCTGTGGACTTTGGATTTATGATACAAAATGTGTTGCAGATATATGATCATAATGGCTTATATTGAAGAAGCGTTTAGAATTCATTGCGTATTTGTAAGTTTCTGTTATAGCCTTTTGATGGGAACTATTTTAGTTATGGCAAATTTTGAATCTAACAATTTGGAAGCTGTAACGATAGATTTGATTGAGAAATATTTTTGAGGTTAAAAGATATTTAATGCCTTTCTCTGAGGTGTCGTTTGCAAAGATTACACCCAAAGTCACAGAACTATCAGCGAATTGAACATTAAGTCTGTAACACCGACCTTTGTAAAAGTGTGAAGGAAATGTAGTTATTCGTAGGCTACCACCTCCAGAAGTTCCGAAGAAGAATTAATATGAAAGGAAAAATTTAATGTTCATGATGTGTAATAATTAATAATTCGAAATGTAGGAAATTTGGTTATTGTTGAAGCTAAACGTAATTATAAAAACATTTTTTTGAACGTTACTTGATGTTTCAATAGACTTCCGATGCAACCCTGCTTTTTTTTTACGATTCGGCTAAGGACCCAGTAAGTTTAGTTTGTTAAGTGTTGTTAAGTAAAAACGGTAAATATGTCTAACAAATCTTATTATAACCTTATGAAGTTTTCGGAACTAAAACCAAAAGCGTTAGATATGGCAAAGCTGTTTACGTCATCTTGCATGGGTAGGAACAATGTAAAAACCGATTATTCATGAAAATAAAATAAGATTTTTCGATATACAACTCAGCTCCACAATTACCGAATATATATATATATATATATATATATATATATATATATAATATTATCTAATTTAATATTATTTAATATATATATATATATATATAATATATATATATGTCACGTAATGTAAATTATTAGTACTCCAGTACCTTCCAGCTTCTCTGGTGGGATAACCAATAATCTTAATTTATGTATCGTTAATTAATCCTTGTACTTTGTACTTTCCAGCTCCTCTGCTGGAATAACCAATAATCTTAATATTTAATCACAGAGTGATGGCCTGACCTTCCCAAGTCCTTTATGCTTTAAAATGCAACTTTTTACAAATTGAAAGGCCTAAAATTTGCATGCTAAATAGTCCAGGCTTCAAAATAAGAATATTTCACAGATTAACTTCAAATTTTGATAACAGACCAATCGATGTGTTTTTAACACTTCGTATAAATATCAGATTCTCAAGTCATTGGGAAAAGAAGTTACAGTGCCACCGGTAAAAAAATAAATTTTCCACAATTGAAAATCTTCCTATATATATATATATATATATATATATATATATATATATATATATATATATATATATATATATATATATATATATATATATATATATATATATATATATATATATATTGGACAAAGTTACTTAACGCCCACACGGAACGGGAGCTCGGATCAAAAAAAAATTTCACAGGTAGCATCTATGATACATAAATAGATGTTCTAGGGTCGAAATGAATTTTTTTTTTTTTTCCTTTTCTAGGGGCGAAATTATAATATATATATATTTGTAAAGGTATTACACGGCAATGTAGGGGGCTCGAGCCGACGGGGAACACAGGGTGGGACGTTTTCCATACCCCGTAGGGGAGGGGCGGAGGAACCCCCGCGACACCCAAATACCAAAGAGCATGGAAGATTGGCTGAAATTCACCGTCACAATGTAAGGAATGTAAGCCTCTGCAGAGAAATCATCTATTACCTTAATCACCACATTTAGACACCAATCATCACTCCACCCACAAATAACCCTGAACAACCCCATCATCCCCCTAAACAAAACACCCAAAATACTCGGTATAACCTTCGACTCGCACTTCAACTTCACACCACACATCCAAAACATCGTAAGCACAGCAAACAGGAAATTGAATGTACTCCGAACTCTATCCCAACAGAACTTCAGCAATGAAACACCCACACTGTCATCAATATTCAAACAATTTTCAAGAACCGCAATCAACTACGGATAAACAGTCTGGTACCTACTAATCTCCCCTCACCAATAGGAATAAACTACAAAAAATACAAAACACTGCCCTACGATCAATAACTGGTTGCCTGAAAATCACCCCTATTCAACATCTGCATGCAGAATCAAACCTCCTACCAATCCTAGACCATCTTGATATGATAATATCCCAATTCTATGCCAAGACTCTTGACCCCTCCCACCCCTGTCACAACTACTTAAAGGGAAACACCTCATCGCCTGAAATCCAATCCCTCTTCCGCAGCCCTCTATTATGGCGAACTCTTCGGCACCATTCCCCTCTTCCAAAAAACACCCCTTTAACAAATCATATTCATTCATATTTTACACCGATATATATATATATATATATATATATATATATATATATATATATATATATATATATATATATATATATATATATATATATATATATATATATATGATATATATATATATATATATATATATATATTAGATACCACGCTCTAGCTGGTAACCCCTCCCATATGCACTAATACGCGCATGAGAGAGGCCGAGCGTGGTAACCGAACCCTATCCCAACAGAACTTCAGCAATGAAACATCCACACTGTCATCAATATTCAAACAATTTTCAAGAACCGCAATCAACTACGGATAAACAGTCTGGTACCTACTAATCTCCCCTCACCAATAGGAATAAACTACAAAAAATGCAAAACACTGCCCTACGATCAATAACTGGTTGCCTGAAAATCACCCCTATTCAACATCTGCATGCAGAATCAAACCTCCTACCAATCCTAGACCATCTTGATATGATAATATCCCAATTCTATGCCAAGACTCTTGACCCCTCCCACCCCTGTCACAACTACTTAAAGGGAAACACCTCATCGCCTGAAATCCAATCCCACTTCCGCAGCCCTCTATTATGGCGAACTCTTCGGCACCATTCCCCTCTTCCAAAAAACACCCCTACAAAATAAATCATATTCATTATTTTTTTACACCTGATTATATATATATATATATATATATATATATATATATATATATATAATATTATATATAATAATTAATAATATATATATAGTATATATATATATATATTAGATACCACGCTCCTAGCTTGGTACCCCTCCCATACTCACTAATTCCCTCTTGAGAAACGCCGCGCGGGGTAACTCTTCCACTGAGAGTTTTCCACGCCTCCCATCACCTACCAGCACCAAAAGTGCAGAGTAACACTACTGCACTGACCTATTCCATGATCTTCACCCCCTCGTATTTACACAAAGTGGTGTGTATCTACAGGGGGGAACTGTTAGTCTATACACAGAGTTCTTACGACGTTGCGGGTAGCGCACCGGGCGAGAGTCTTTGAAAAGCACACTAGCCCCAAAAACATGCACGGAGAGATCAGCCCCATCCACCAGCGGCGCTGTTGAAGAAGCGCCAGATCGCCGCACTGCCTTCCATTAAGCGCACTTCTAGCAACTTAATGGACTTCACCATTTTTAACTTCTTCAACATAGCGTGGGACCTCCCTGCCAAGTCACCACGCCAGTTGAAGGCCAGTGCATTGAACTCTAAGATAGTTTTGCTCGAACGCTGCCTAACCCACTCTTCTATAGCAGGTACCTTGTAGTAGTCGACCTTCCGATGGACGACTGCCTCAAGGGTGCAAGCGTTCGCATCTGCGGCTACCGTGGTGTCAACAACCATATTGGTAGCTCCCGCGTCCCAGAAGACCAAGTCAGGTCTTCGAATCCCCCCAGGAGTGGGAATCGCAGGCTTCAGGAGGACTTGCCAGCCCCTCTTTTCTAGCTCTGATTTAAATATTGCGTTCAGACGGTCGTGCCTAGCCGTCCTAAGAGGAGCTACTGCCGGACATAGCTGTAGCATATGCCCCAGGGTTTCCACCCTTTTTCACCCCAGATCACACTTTGTCGCGGCATGTGGGACGTCTCGACCTCTGTTAGATCTTTCTCGTGTGGCAATCAGGCCCTGTCGGATTTTTACGGAATCGACATACACTGAACCCCGCATCAGGCGAGTACCATCGTTAATCCAGCTGTAACAGCAGGATTGCTTTTTGGCACCCGCCAGACCAAGGCCATCTCTAAACTCCACAACTTGGAGTCTCCTCACTCTAGTAGAGGTCGGTATTTTGACAGCTGAAGCGGCCAGGGCCCAAACGCCACCCTGTCGCTCCATCTCTGCTTTCAATAATTCAAGCTGGGAGTAAATGGTCTGCTCAAACTCCGGGATTCCAAGTCTACCCTTATGGGGTGGTTGACTGAACATGGGAACCAGAGTGTCCAAGGGTAGTTTCATGAACTTCCTCAGCTCAGCCCGAACCATTATCTCGGCTTCACGAAGCGTCCTGATAGTAAGCCTATCGTGATTGGGAGGTAAAACTCTTGGTTTTAACATCATAGGGTAAGGGTTCAAACCCACCTCGAACATTGAATTACTAATATATATAATAATATATATATATATATATATATTATATATATATATATATATATATATATATATATAATATATATATATATATATTAATATATATATATATATATATTATATATGATATATATGATATATAAGGGGATTGAAAAACCTGGGGTTGGACACAAAAAACTCAGCCCAATGTTTTTGGGGGGGAGGGCTTTTTAGTTTTATTGGGCTTTTTTTTTGGGGGGGGGGTCTTTTTGGCTTTTAGACAATTCTATCTTTGAGGAAAAAAGTAAAATGATCAATAATTGAATGGTTTTGTAAAAAGTCATTTGTATCTATTTTCACAAATAAATTAAATAATAGGTATAAAATTTTAACAAATTAAACGTAGATTTGGTAAATGAATGTCATTGCCTAATTGGTGAAACTTGTAAAGGTAAATGGTATTGCTATTGTTACAGGTTATTCAAACTAATGTCATGACAGAATCATCTCAAGTAAAGTAATTATGTAATATATTAAACTTAATTACTAATTAGATAAATATTTATGCTAAAACACTAATCTTGGAGTCTTTGCGCCAATCATTTTTTCTAAATGAAGTTGTCTATATATAATATATATAATATATATATATAAGTTATATATATATATATATATATATATATATATATATATATATATATATATATATATATATATATATATTTATTTTTTTTTTTTTATATTATATATATATATATATACCCGGTGGGTCTCGTGTGGACTCTTCATACTAACTGGAAAAGTACTAGAAATGTTACTAGGATAGAACTTTTGTGATGAAATTTTTAATAAAAATAATATCTTGATACAGAGTTATTTGAAAGCTGCACTTCATCAATTTTTTTGACGTATTTTTTTATCTATCATGAACACTAAATCTTTTGCATTAGGCTTTATTAAATTCTCTGCAATTGTATGTACTTCACCAGATTTTGCAATTTGATAACTAATTTGATATGAAGCATGCAACGCATCTTTGTTTTTTGACATGTGTGAGTAAAATGTAGATTTTCTTTAGTTTAATTCTAAACACTTTCTTTTAAAATATTGTTCATTGGATTTTTTTAAATCGAATGTGCCGTTTCCAAATGTCGTTTTAGTTTAGTTGAATTTAATCTGATATTGCTTAAAGCTTTTCCCCATTCAACACAAATCACTTGGTTCTTTCTTATCACCTATCCAGATGAAACCATAAGAAAGAAAAGCCTCGTCATATTTTCTGGATTTTGTTTTTTTCCCCAATGTAGTTTTGGTGAAGCTTTTGAATATAGATTCAGATTCAGGCCTAGTAACAACATCTTCGTTTGTGTTACTAGAAAGCTGCCTATTTGTATTCGACTTCTCATTAATTTTTAAACATAACCATTTATCCACTGTGGATAGTTTAATTTTATTCCAACAAATTAACAAATTATAACTATTAAATATTAAATTTTAATAAATTAATAAATTCTAATTATCCTAATAATTGTTGGCAACACAACTTGTATTAGAATTACTGTAAATAGACAAAGACATGGGGGGCGATTTTCAAAATATTTCACCATATAGCGATCGGCGTGTGTGTGTACAAATATTGACGGTTTGATTGCTGAACATGGTTTCGAGTATGTCACAAAAATGGAGCCTTTTTATAGACATCTCAAAAGCAAGTCTGAAAATAGTATTGCTTTATAATGGTAATGTCAAGCCTTCATTACCAATAGCATACTTAGTAGGTATGAAGGAAACATATGACAGTATGTCAGTTTTAACTAATGCATTACAGTATAAAAGGATACAGTTGGAAACTCTGAGGAGACTTGAAAATTGTAGGTATGCTAATGGGACCGGGGTGGATTCGCCAAATATTCTCTTCCCTTTGGCTATGGGACAGTAGAGCAACAGACAAGCCCTATATACAGAAAGAATGGGCAAAAAGAAGTAACTACGTTACAGGACTTGATAATATTAAGTTTCAACCTTTAGTTAACTCAAGGAAGATATTGGTTCCCCTCCCCCTTTACATGTAAAATTAGGCTTAATGAAAAATTTTGTGAATGGAATGGATAGAAAGGGAGATGGCTTTGCATATCTCAGGACTCGGTTCCCTGCTTTAAGTGAGTCAAAATTGAAAGAAGGAATATTCGCTGGCCCACAGATCAGAAAACTCTTGAGAGTTATCTGCTTGAAGGGCATTTAAATTCGGGATTTCTAGATAACAATAAAGCTGAATATTACGAAGAGTTGATAAAAAAACTCTTGGACAGTAATCAGAAGCTTCGATGTAGGATGTCACTGAAAATTCATTTCCTGCATTCCTCTTTGGATTTCTTTCCCCATACCTTGGGCGCTGTTAGTGACGAACAGAAGAACGATTCTATCAAGACCACGACAATGAAACACAGATATCAAGGAAGAGAACATTTTAACATGATAGGTGGTACCTAATGCTGGTTCTTGCTGAGAGAAGATAAAACGCAGTATAAGAGAAAGAAGGGAAAGTTTGGTAACTAGTTATTTAAAAATCAAAATTTTCTTGTACACAGTTTTTGTTTAATGGATGCGTTGGTATATTTTGTTTCACTTTTATATTCTAAAAAGGTTAGGGTTTATATATATATATATATATATATATATATATATATATATATATATATATATATATATATATATATATATATATATATATATATATATATATAGTCACAAAATTGGTATCTGTTACGATGTTTTTAACATTTTGGTAATCAGCATGATCGGTTTAGTAAGAAAATCACTTAAATATTCATGTGACAGAGAAAAAATTAAATTTATGTTGAGTAATGTAATTAGCTCATGGTAGGACCTTGTGGCAACTTGCCTAATTTCTAATTGGTTCATTGAAAACAAAGTGTTTTCAGTGCATCAAAAACTCTGTTCTTCCATCTTTCTATTCGATATCATCTTCCACACAACTTCAACCTTTTCTGAAACACAATTCAAACCTTCGTCTGTCCTTAATATTCTTCTGTCCTTAATAAGTTTCTGTCAGCCCTCATTCAGCTAGTAAAGAATGAAAGAAGGATGCTTCTGCCAAAAGCTTCTACGAATTAAAGTTTGGCTTTTGATAGTTTCTTCTCGTACAATTATAAACTATGAATATATAGTTCCTCGCATATATATATATATATATATATATATATATATATATATATATATATATAATACTTATATATATATATATATATATATATATATATATATATATATATATATATATATATATATGGGATGTACCGGAGATTTTTTAAAAGTTCCGGTTCCTGCCGGTATTTACCGGAACTTTCCACTTTTTCAAATGTCTTTCTTAAAAAAATCAGTAATTGATTTGTCATTTACTCGGTTATGATTATGCATGAAAAATAATTATAATATAAATAATTATAATAATAAAATAATTTATGTGAACAAATATCGTGATAAAATGGCCTTGACTCTATACTTTCGAAAACTTTAAATATGAAACAATGTTTTCAAACTCGAATCGGTAGCTTTAATACTCTAGAGTCTAGACCTGGAGATAAATAAAATTTGTACTAGGTATTATTATTATTATTATTATTATTATTATTATTATAAGAAATTAACTTTAAAGTAGAAACTACTACAAAACAAAACATTAACTAAACTATTTAAGTAAAAATTTTAAAAATATAAAAACCAGATTCTATATTTTCTTACTTAAAAATGAACTTGTTTGAATTTTGAAATGCTGTGGTGTAGGTAAATAAGTTGCTCTCCATGTTGTAGAGTTAAACGTGATCTCTTATCCTCAAACACTTTACCCGCTTTTGAAAA
>JABUQX010086340.1:0-7500 GCA_015478945.1 Trachelipus rathkii | reverse complement strand
AATATATATATATATATATATTATATTATATATATATTAATATATATATATATAATATATGATATATAATATATATTATATATATATTATATATATATATATTACACTTGCCTTTCAGTAGGTGTATTGGCTAACAGATTTCATAAAGAGCGAACAAGGAGGTAGAAGGGCAGGTTTTACAAATGTTATTTTTTTGAGCCAAAGAAAATTAAGTTATTGTAGAATCACGTTACGTTTAGAACAAACACCGCTTTAGGCACGTCTATATTTCTATTCCGAAGGCTTATCAAATTAAACGGAAGTGATTAGGTAAAACCAGAATAGTTTCCATTTACGATGTTTCACTTGTCCGCCATCCATCATTAATGGTACAATAAGAAATGTAACCGAACCATAAATTTATGAGGGAGAGGAAAGTGGGCCCCAATTATCGTTCTTTCATCATATTTAATTCCTTGGACTTGTATGTTTCTGATGATTAATAATACCTCCTTTCATCAGACTATTACAGAGACGACAAAACAAGTGTTGCTGGATTATTTCATAATGATTACTTTAAAAGATTGGAGTTACAATGATTACAATTGGTTAAGAATAAAAATTATATTATGGGATGGAAGACATTTATTTTATCATCAGAGCGGCAGTTACTGCAGGAGAGATTTCATAAATCTCTTGCAACTTTAACAATAATTTCAGAGGGAAAACGTCATGTGATTTACTGAAAAAGTTAGTAATTTTAATCTGGCCGTGTATTTTTTTATTTAGTTTCCTACTGAGCCATGGTCGAATGATTTAAAAGTGTGCCACAAATTTGACCTATATTTTTGAGAGAACTTCCTTTACTCTTGTTTGAGATGTTACAACATTTCTAAATGTTGATGATTGACCGGGAAGTTTGTTGGTTCAACTCATGAGAAAACAAGAAATTTCTTTATTTTGGCGACCATGGCATTTTCTTATGACACAGTGAACATTTTCATCTGGGATATAAGTCCATTTCGGCAAACATTTTCATTTAAAAAATTACCGTCCACTGAATATTCACCTTGTATTTGACGTTCAGTGAGTGGCAAGAGGGCAACGAACAAATTGGCTTCTTGAATAATGTCCCAAACGGCATGGGGACTACTCAGAGAAAACAAAGGAAATTGCTGATTGAATTAATCTAACCCCAGAGAGTTCCCAAAAACCGGATGTGTCCCGGCCACGTAGGGTGTTGGCCTGCCGAGAATCTGTCCAGGGTTGCCGCCTGATTTTAAAAACCCCTACAATGTAACATCTCTAACCCATTTTTAATGAAATTACGGTTTTTCAAATTTTACTAAGCAAAAATTTCTTTAAAAAAAAGGCTGTTTAATTTCTTTTATTTACTTTGAAGTTAATTATATATATATATTAATATATATTAATATATCATATATAAATATATATATATATAATATATATATATATATATATATTATAGATATATAATATAATATATATAAAGATATATATATATATATATATATTATTTGCGCACAAGAAGGAAACTTTGTTGCTTGGGGTTAGAAATTTCATTAGAGTAGGAGTCATAATTTAAATAAAAATTATATTGTTTACTAGGGTTGTGAAGTGTTACATACGGATTTCAATTCGGAAATGTATTAAGTTGGCAATTTAGAAAAACGTAAAAACTCGAGGAGAGGCGGAACTTAGGGGGACCAAACCTAACTTAAGGAGGAGTTATTTGAACATTATCATTCCTGGATCTTCAACATCAAAAAAGAATTTCTTTTAAAAGAAAAGAAACGTATTTAGAGAAGTTAAGTTTGGGCTTAACGGATTTTCAAGTGGAAAAACAACGATGCCAGATAAATCCCCACGTCCCTGGCATAGTGTGTAGTGAACGCTAAGCATTAAGCCATTAGTCCCCAGGCAAACTTTTAAAAGCAATCTTTGCTACACAGCACCCAGTTATATCCCAGAAACCCGGGCTCATTTTTTTCAAGGCTATTAGAAAATCAAAGAGGAAATTAGTAATAAGAATGTAAGAGATTTACCACAAGTGACACTGGTCTCGAAGCTTCATTTAAAGTTGGAAAAAAACTACTCGCCAGGGAAAAACTGAACTCAATACCAACTGGGAGAAGAAATTCATTATACTGGGTGGCAATAAGTATTCGTTGAAAAACATACTGGGGGCAAGATTGCGGGGAAGATCAAATTTTCAAAAGGTTCCTCTCAAAAAACAATACAAATTAGGCCGTAAGGGATATTTGAAAATTCATTAAATGTAATGTGAACGGAGTCAAGAAAAAATAAAAAAAAAACTCGCAGTATAAATTTGTTACAAAAATAATGAGAAGTTTACTGATTATATTACTGCCAAAAATCAGCTTCTTGGTTTTTCTGTAGATTTATTTGACAGTAAAATATATCGGTGGAGGGCAGTTTTTGTTTTGCCAAAAGAGGTTTGGAAACAACCAGTACCGGCGCCCAATATTTTCCTTCCGTCTCTTTCCCTATTCTTCAATAAAAACCATGGTCTTTTCATTGGAACGGGACTGTTGTGGGAATATGTACTGATGGTGCACATCAATGACAGGAAGACAAGAAAGTGTAAAGGATTCACTGCTCGAGCTTTAGAGGAAAATGAATCATTGATAATAACTCCCTGCTTTCTGCACAGAGAAGCAGCTAGTAGGGAACAAAATATGTGGTGAGCTGTTCGGTGAAGTTATAAATCAGGTTGTTAAGATGATAAATTACATTAAATTAAAAAACGACCTTTGAAGTGTAGACTCTCTGAAAAAGTATGTTGTGAAATGGATGCCCACCATATATTTCATTATTATTACATACAGAAGTATGATGGTTATCTCGTGTAAAGTACTAAACCGGGTTCTCACACTCAAAGAGGAAACTAAAAAGTTCTTTTTTGAGAACAGAGAAACATGATGCATTTTCCTTGGTTGCTGCAAAATGATGATTGGGGTTTACAGAAGATTGCCATATTCTTGCAAGATATTTTTAGTTAAACTAGAATGAAACAATAATTTCTTTCAAACTAATAAAATGAATTTATGAGGAAAATAGCTTCTTGGAAGGGTCTGCAAGTGAGAAAAGTGATTTTTCAAATTTCCATCACTTTTAAAAAATTTTCGGAAATTTTATGGCGAGGAAAAGCTATAAGACCTCATTCTTGATCATTTTATCGAAATTGCAATATGCAGGGTAGGATAAAACCTTCCTTCTTCTTTGCCGTTTAAAGGAATCTTGAGTGGATTGGTTTTCCCCATTTCCACAAAGGCAGATATTGGATTGAAGGAACTAGATTTTTCACAAGCTTACATGAAGAATACGAATTTAATTTATCTCGTGGCGCTGATTCTTATTGGAAAAGTTTAAAAACTTTGAGAAGACTAAACTCTATCCGTGACTTCTTTTTGGCTTAGCATATATACAAAAAGAGTATCCTAACCTAGTAGAAAAGCCACAAGTTTCCTTTTTGCCATTTTCGACATTCATTACTTTTGTGGAAGCAAGCTTTCTCTGGCAATGGGTTCACCAATAAAAATGCAAAAAACAAGAAAATAGATTGTTGAATCTTTAGCGAAAATATGCGTGGTTGCGTTATCAAAACATCCTACCTGTGAGAACATAACAATATTTGTGCTCAAGCATAAGCGCAATTTTCCATTAATATTATTAGTTATTTCGATTCTAAACCGCAAACCACAGCTTTCAAATTTTAACACAAGGTATGTTTTATTAATATTTTAATTAAAATTCTATTATTATTATTATTATTTATTATATTATTATTATTATTATTGTTATTATTATTATATTATTTATTTATTATTATTATTTATTATTATTATGCATACACTTTTTGCCTCAAAATTTCCAGAGCCTCAAATAGGTGCGTTTGAATTGCAAAAGGGTTTGGGAATTCACTGATCTAACCATGTTGCGTCGGGTGGAGAAAGCTAACCTGGGATGATTATTGATAAAGGTATTAATCCTGAACTGTTAATTTTTAAAAACTCTTTCATTTTTAATCGAATAACTCATTTCTATAAGAAACTCATAAAGCACTTTGTTTGGAGTGAGTTGTGTTTGGAAGGAACCGACACTTTTCGTTAGCCGTACAAAAACCCAAGAATTTCAACGTGACGAGACAGAAGGATCCATCTTTTACGTATTAATTTTTTGTTAAATTTACTATATCCATCCTTTATGACTTTTTCGTTTTTCACTTGGGTCCCATAGATTTGATTTATACATGAGGGGGACGGATTAATCGGGTCATCTGGTCATCGGCCCAAAAATCGATATATTTTTCTCAAATCCGTCATCCGTCGAATTTTTTGGCCTTTATTATTTGCGATTAATTGAACCAATAATAATAGAATTGGTGGATAATATTAAAACACAATATATATAATATATATTATAATATATATATAATATATAATATATTATAATATATATATATATATATATATATTATTATATATAATATATATATATATCCATTTTGCTTTATTGGTATGCATTAAACATTTTTCCATGGCCTAATGGTTTCCGGCCTTTTTCTGTTCTACGTTCATAGTCCACACTCATCTCAAACAACATCTTAAAGAGGGACACCACATTTTATCCAGACCATTATCATATACCACATACTTGTATCCCACCACCCCTCTTTCTTAGATCAGGGACCAAAACCATCTTACAGGACATCCCTATCCTTACATCCCTATGTGTGGGGAGAAAAAATTTGCTCAACATTGCGTCATGTTCCTTCGTGTCGTAGAAAGCCGGGACTAAGGGGGACGGTGTATTAGGTTGGGCTGCCACTACCATTTTATTCTTTTGCCGACAATGCTAATGGGTCGCCGTAAGCGGCCTTCTATCTTTCGGCGAAAATGTATGAATCGTATGGGTACATGGAATGTCAGAGGAATAAAAATGTTGAGGAGAATAGGAGAGAGGTGAATGGATGTATAGGGAAAGGGCCAAATTTGATTTTTGCTTTCCCTGTTGACTGAAGGGGGAGCATTCAAACATTTTTTTGCTTCGGGCTTAGCCTAAATTTTCCCCCTCCCTAAAAATGGACATAAAATTTGGAATTTTCAGGCCGATTTTACCATTTAAACACCAAACTGTAGCTTTTTTTGCCCTCTAAAACGTTGTTTTCTGGTGTTTTTCTGTGACTGTAGTCATTCTTTCAGAATTTTCAATTTTTCAAAATTCATGTTTTTGACAATTTTCATATCAACTTTCAACTTGAAAAAAAAATTACAATATTATGATTTAAATCGTTACAATTAATTTTAATAATAAACAAAATAAGCACTTTATATTATTAGTGGGGGCCAAAAAAGATTAACAAGTTTTGAGGGTTGATATCACAGGTTCAATTTCAGCCACTTATGATTTGCTAAACTTTCCATATTTGCCCTTGTACTTGGATTTGGATCTAATGTCTATTATAAAAAACTTTTGAAATATTTTGACTTGTTTTTACCTTCATATTTATTAAAAACGTGAATCCATTCACTATTTTATTACGCCTATCTCATTTAATCGAAATCGACTAATTTGTAAGGGTATTAATCAAAAACTAACTAAAAATTTAATACTCCTACACACCATACATCAACTTTCATTGCGTCATACTATTTTCTATATAATATTTCTGGTGACGACATTTCTGGTGACCCGACAAATGAAGTTGTGATTTTCTTGGATGTTGTCATCCCTAAATCTGTCACACAAACTTCAATGTCTTAATTTATTTATCTAATTAATATATTTTATAACTTTAGATCTCTATGAAATATTTATTTCTTGTGCAAGTACACTAGACTTTAATTAATTTATTTTACAATATTTCTAGCTTGACACTCTTTTATTTCATATTCCTGTAAAAAAAAGAGTTTAAATCCCGTAGGGGACAGTACTCCATGATAATGTACCCATGAATTTAACCACGGCCTATGTCAAAAACTTTGACAATATTTTAATGATCTAGATTATTGGGCATTTACAGTTCTATCAAAAAATCTTTATTGTTTATTTTAATAGCTTTCATTGGCCATTAATTTATTTCTCTCTTTAACAAAGATACACTTCACCAAATTCCAAACCCTCCCAAATTTTTTTTTTACTCAGGGGGACTGGGACTCACCCAAAATAAAAAAAATCCTTAGTTGGATGTAAAGGGGAACTAATGTCTTGATGTTGTTTATGGTCTTACATTGAGGTATTGATTGAACATTAAGACATTTAAAGAATATGTGACAGTAAAAGCCACACGGCCTTGTCGGGACTGGTCCCAGTCAACCCATAACCAAAAACATGTCATATTATGAGTGAGGCCTATTGGTAACGCACAATTTCCACCTGAACTTAATGAAAAAAATTACAATTATGAATTTAAATCATTTTACAAATTAATATAATAATAACACAAAATAGCAACTTATGATTATTAGTGGGGGGCCAAAAAAGAGTTAACAAGTTTTTAGGGTTTATCAACAGTTCAATTTCAAGCCAATTATGATTTGGCTAAACTTTTCCATATTGCCCGGTTTGTAACTTTGGATTTGGATCTAATGCCTATTTAAAACACTTTAAAATATTTTTGGACTTGTTTTTACCATATAGCTCAAGGACAGCCCGTGAATCCATTCACATTTTATTATGACCTATTCTTCCATTTAATCGAAATCGACTAATTTGTTAGGGTATTTATCAAAAAACTAAAACTAAAATTTAATTACTTCCTACACAACCATTACATCAAACTCATTGCGTCCATTAGCTATTTTCTAATAATAATATTTTCTGGTGAACAACATTTCGGGTGAACCCGACAAATGAAGGTTGTATCTTGGATGTTGGTCATTCCTAATTCTGTCACAACAAAACTTCAATGCTTAATTTTTTATCTAATTAAATATGTTATAACTTAGATCTCATGAAATATCGTATTCTTTGGTGGCAAGTACACTAGGAACCTTAAATAAAGTTCCTTCTACAATCTTTTCAGCTTTGCACTCTTTATTTCATATTCTGTAAAAAAAAGAGTTTAAATCCCCTAGGGACAGTACTCCATGATAATGTACCCATGGTTTTACCCACGGCCTATGTCAAAAACTTTGACAAAATTTTAATGTGATCTAGATTACTGGGACATTTAAAGTTTCTATCAAGAATCTTTATTGTTATTTTAATAGCTTTCATTGCCATTAAATTTATTTCTCCTCCTTTTAACCACATTCGAGTTAGATCAACCTCCCAAACTTTTTATTTAATGCAAGACTGGTTATTCCAGCCCAAAAAAAAAAATAAATCCTTAGTGGATGTAAAAGGGACTATCTGGTGTGTTAGGGTCTTACGAGTGAAGGTATGTATAGAACATTAAGGACTTTAAAATATAGGAGACAGAAAAAAGGCCACACGGCTGTCGAGACTGTCCCATCAACTCACTAACCAAACATT
>JABUQX010086339.1:45000-48374 GCA_015478945.1 Trachelipus rathkii | reverse complement strand
AGGAGAAAACAGGAGAAAATATCTTCTTTCCGTTGAACCCATAAAAATATTTTTTGGACCAATATTCAACATCCCTCAGGCATCTAGAGAAATCACCAACTGGTTGAAGTTTGCTAAGCTGGTGAAGCAACTTTTCAAATGATAAGAAATATTTATAAAAATCAAGTTTAAAAATAGGAAGACAAAAATCCAGGATTTGTAAAAATGATGACTCAATAGTGATTTGTCGCCCTGATAAAGGAAAGGGAGTAGTTATTTTGGATAGAGTAACTTATGTCCAGAAACTTCTCTTAATATTGGATGACGCAACTAAATTTCAGCTTTTACCAGGTAACATTCTTACACATATTTTAAGAATTGAAGATAAAATTAACAACTATCTTAGAAGTTTAAAGAAAATAGGTTTATCTGATTTTTATGAATCTGTATTTACTTCAGGTGCAGTGCCAGGCCTTCTATATGGATTGCCCAAAATCCATAAACAAGGCCTTCCTCTTAGACCGATTCTTTCAGCCATTAATTCTCCCACTTATAAAGTATCCAAATTTCTCCTGCCAATTATACAGCCATTAACATGTAATGAATTTACTCTTAAAGATTCTTTTCAGTTTTCTGATCTTGTTTCTTCATTGTCCATTGAGGAGGGCTTTATGGTCAGCTTTGATGTAGAATCATTGTTCACAAACATACCTGTTAATGAGACTCGCAATATCATAACCAATGGACTTTTTCCGTCAACTGAACATAGGGTTAGTAATCTCAATAGGAATCAATTTTCGAAATTCTTGGAACTCGCCACCGATGATACACTTTTCCTCTTTGATGGCCAGCTTTACAAGCAGATAGATGGTATGGCAATGGGCTCACCACTTGGTCCCACTTTTGCCAATGCATTTTTGTGCTACCATGAGAGATCTTGGTTGGAGAACTGCCCCTCAGATTTTAAGCCATTACTCTATAGAAGGTATGTTGATGATTGTTTTTTGATTTTTAGAGAACAAAGTCATGCCTTACAATTTTTAGACTACCTTAACATTCAACATCAGAATATTAGGTTTAGTATGGAGGAGGAGAATGAGAACTCATTAAACACTAAAAACATCAGCAATATACCTTCTATAGAGTAATGGCTTATGGCTTCCATCTATAGAAAGCCTACCACAACTATGCTTGGTACCAATTTTTTCAGCTTCCTTCCTCTGAGTGCCAAGTTGTCTGGACTGTCCTGCCGAATTTTTAGAGCTTACAAACTTTCAACATCTTGGGTAAATTTTCATAAAGAAGTTCAATTTTTAACTCAGTTTGCTAAATTCAATTTATTTCCAGAACAACTATTTTATAGACTTGTTAACAAATTCTTGGAAGACCTTTTTCGCCCTAAACAGCCAGATGTGGATTCATCATTGCAAGTAGTTTATCTAAAAGTTCCTTACTTCGGTCCCAACACTCCGAAGCTCGTTAAAAACATTCAAATATCAATTTCTAAAGTTTTTCCATCTTATAAAATTATTTTTATACTTGTCAATGATTTTAAAATGAATAGTTTTTTCAGAATGAAAGATATTTTACCGGCTCATTTGAGGTCCTCAGTTATTTATTCCTATTCTTGTGCGGACTGCCAAGCCCGTTATGTAGGCCAGACTGGCTTACAGCTGCAGCTGAGGATTTCAAAACATCTGGGTCTTTCATATAGAACAAATAGACCATTAACTTCACCCGAAAACTCTGCTATCAGGACCCACTCTTCAGACAGCCATCATGACATCTCAAAGGATAGCTTCAAGGTGTTGTCTTCGGCGTCAGGTTTACTTGAACGACGGATTCTCGAGAGCCTGTTTATACAATAGTACAAAGCCGCAACTTAACTCAGATGGCTCCTCAATTAAATTATTTTTGTTTTAATTTTTGATTTTAATTTATTTATTTATTTTACTTTAATAATCCTGTTTTAATCACTGTGTAATTATTTTTATTAACTCTATTGTGCCAAATGTATATTTATATTTATTTTTTTAAAATGTACCAACCAACCAATTTTCTAGTATATAAGCAGTTGTTTTTGCTATTTTTTGTACATTCTTCACAAGACTGTCAACTAAACAGGTAATAAATAAGGCTTTATAGTTTTCTGGTATTTTATATGACAACATTTACGATACTTTTCTGGTACTATTTTTTTTCTTTATAAGCAAGAAAGTAGTCCTAAAAATGATGATATTATTATTGATTATTGATATTATTATTATTATTATTATTATTATTATTATTATTATTATTATTATTATTGGTATTATTATTAATTAATTATTGTTATTGTTTATTATTATTATTATTATTATTATTATTATTATTATTATAACTATATAATTACATTATTCTTATAATATTATTATTCATTTATTATTATTTAATTATTATATTGTAATTTTAATTTTAACTTTCATAATATTATTGTAATTTTAATTTTATGTTTTAGCGATGATGGGTTTGGATAAACTCGAAACGTCCTAATTAAATGATATCAAAGCTTCTGTTCGTCTTTTTATTTCTTATATATATATATAATGTTTAGTTATAAGAATATTTTAGGTAATAAAATATACATTAAAGGTTATATATATGTAAATGTAAATATATATATATAATATATAATATATAATAATATATATATATAAAGCAATGTGGTTTTCTCACTCACGAGAGCAGAGCCATTGTTCTATTAATTCTCCGGTTACCTGAACGAACACATAAATATTCTGTCATTAGAAGATTTTCTGTAATATTTATTAATATTTACGGCATAATGAGTTTAGCTAAACTCAAGACCCACAAGTTACCAGAAAGAAAAATAACATTTAAAACAGAACAGTCTATTGTAACAATCCAAATCACACACACTTTATCGCTCTTCAGAGCAAATACATATCTGGATTCGAAATCAAGCCCATCGCGGTTAGAATTTTCAAATATGTTGATTCGATTCCAAATGTGTCGAACTGAAAAAATGCTGGCTATCATTCTTTGATAATTTTTGCTCTCTAAAACACTTGGCTAGAAATTACATTTGAATCAATTTCCAGTGAAAAAGAATCTACCGTGATAGGTAATGAACTTTGAACCGGGATTCAAAAAGCTCCATAAAATTATAGCTCAGTGTAGGGGAAAGGGGGGGATCCCGGTTCATCTTCCAACATGATACATACCGTAATATTTTTTGGAAAGGATACGTTGATGATATCTTCGTTGTGCTCCCAGCCCACCTCAATCCTCACACCCTATTAACCTACCTTAACAACCAGATTCCGTCGATCAAGTTCACAGTTGAGTTCTCCAATAACAACTAACTTCCTTTTTTGGATGTCTTGATCCAATTA
>JABUQX010086339.1:32500-35000 GCA_015478945.1 Trachelipus rathkii | reverse complement strand
CCCCTAAAGTATTTTCACCCTGCTGGGATACCGATCTGGACCCTTGCCAGATGGAGCGTGCATGTGTGACCACTACGCTACGACGAGGCAAAAGAGAAACCGAGAATACTTCTACTGTTCGCAAGAGAGCCATTACTACGGTTCCTCCCGGCGCGCCACTCGAACGTAGGCCAAACAGGGTTACCGCGGCAAATGGTGAATAATAATAACCAGACCGGGGGTTACTTAATGTATACATGAAATGCAATACCCTGCAATCAAAATTTGTATTTTTGTAAATACCCCTAATGTATTTTCACCATTCTAGGATACGATCTGGACCCTTGCAGATGAGCGTGCATGTGTTTGACCACACGCTACGACGAGACAAAAGAGAAACCGAGAATAATTCTACTGTCCAAGAAGAGCGCATTACTACGGTTCCTCCCGCTCGCACTCAAACGTAGGGCCAAACAGGGTACGCGCATGGGAATAATAATACCAAGACCGGGGGTTATTATGTATAAGTGAAAATGCAATACCCTGCAATCAAATTTGTATTTGTAAATACCCCCTAATGTATTTATCACCATGCTAGGATTACGATTCCCTGGGACCTCTGCAGACTGAGCGTGCATGTGTTTGACCACTACGCTACGACGAGACAAAAGAGAAACCGAGAATACTTCTACTGTCCAAGAAAGAGCATTACTACGGTTTCTCCCGCTCGCACTCGAACGTAGGGCCAAACAGCTACCGCGCATGGTGAATAAATAATACCAAAGACCGGGGGTTATTCATGTCATAAGTGAGCAATACCCCTGCAAATCCAAATTGCTGTTATTGTAAAGACCCCCAATTGTATTTCAGCCATGCATAGGATTACGATCCTGGACCTTGCAGATGAGCGTGCAGTAGTTTGAACCACTACGCTACGACGAGACAAAAGAGAAAAACGAGAATACATTTCTTATGTCCAAGAAGAGCATTACTCCGGTTCCTCCCGCTCGCACTCGAACGTAGGGAGCCAAACAGGGTACCGCGCATGGTGAATAATAATACCAAGACCAGGGGTTATTATGTATAAGTGAAATGCAATTAACCTTGCAATCAAATTTGTTATTGTAAATACCCCCTAATGTTATTTTCACCATGCTAGGATACGATCCTGGACCCTTGCAGATGAACGTGCATTGTTGTTTGACCACTACGCTACGCCGAGACAAAAGAGAAACCGAGAATACTTCTACTGGTCCAAGAAGAGCATTTACTACGGCTTCCTCCCGCTCGCACTCGAACGTAGGGCCAAACAGGTTACCGCGCAGGTGAATAATAATACCAAGACCGGGGGTTATTATTTGTATAAGTTGAAATGGGCAATACCCTGCAATCAAATTTGTATTTGTAAATACCCCCTAATTGTATTTTTCACGCATGCTAGGATTACGATCCTGACCCTTGCAGATGAAGCGTGCATGGGTTTGGACCACTACGCTACCGACGAGAACAAAAGAGAAACCGAGATAGCTTTCTTACTGGTCCAAGAAGAGCTACTACGTTTCCTCCCGGCTGCACTCGAACGTAGGGCCAAACAGGGTACCGGGCATGGTGAATAATAACAAGACCGGGGGGTTATTATGTATAAGTGAAATGCAATACGCCTGCAATCAAAATTTGATTTTGTAAATACCCCCTAAGGTATTATTCAACCATGCTAGGATACGATTCCTGGACCCTTGCAAGTGAGCGTGCATGTGGTTTGGAACACTACGCTACGAAGAGACAAAAGAGAAACCGAGAATACTTCTACTGTCCAAGAAGAGCATTACTCCGGTTCCTCCCGCTCGCACTCGAACGTAGGGCCATAACAGGACGCGCATGGAATAATCAATACCAAGGACCGGGGTGATTATGTATAAGTGGAAATTGCAATTAACCCTGCAAATTCAAATTTGTATCTTGTAAATACCCCCTAATGTATTTTCACCATGCTAGGATACGATCCTGGACCTTGCAGATGAGCTCTGATGTGGTCTTTGACCACTATCGTGACGTAGTGGTCAAACACATGCACGTTCATCTGCAAGGGTCCAGGATCGTACTAGCATGGTGAAAATATATTAGGGGGTATTCAAATACAAATTTGATTGCAGGGTATTGCATTCACTTATACTAATAAACCCCCAGGCTTGTATTAATTATTCACCACTGCGCGGTACCCCTGTTTGGCCCTACGTTCGAGTGCGGCGGGAGGAACCGTAGTAAAGGCTCTCTTGACATAGAAGTATTCTGGTTTCTTGCTTTGTCTCGTCGTAGGTAGTGGTCAAACACGATGCACGCTCAATCTGCAAGGGCCAGGACGTATCCGGGCATTGGTTGAAAATACCATTAGGGGTTATTGACAAATACAATTTGTTGAGGGTTATTGCATTTCACTTATCATAAAACCCCCGGTCTTGTATTATTATTCACCATGGCGCGGTACCTGTTTGGCCCTACCGTTCGGAGTGCGAGCGGGAGA
>JABUQX010086339.1:0-27500 GCA_015478945.1 Trachelipus rathkii | reverse complement strand
TAGCAATGAGTTGCACATGACGACAACGGTGAATTAGAGAGTAATGGTACAAAAATAAGGGATTCAATAAAAGTCTTTGATCTTATCGAGCGGCCACTACACACAGGACTCCCAATAGTCCATTAAGAGAGAAAGACCAAAATTAAGTTCAGATATTGTAGTATGTCACAGTGCGAACCTCTGGCGTCGTAAACCATACTTGGAGATAATCCGTGTTAAAAAGGGAATTAGACTCTAGATATCCTGGAAATGAGTAGTAAGGAGAGGTTTCAAAGATTTTAGATAGAATGCAAGTGAGAGCTATAGGACAATAGTTGGAAGGATCAGAGTGGCTTGTCCATTTTTATGGATTGGTATACTGGAAAACATTTGCCGCTTGCAAGCACTGATGGAAATATACTAGGTGAAAAGGCATAAAAGTAGAGTGAAAGAGGTGAGGAAGATAGGTCAGAAGCACAATCCGTCAAAACATAACGGGGAGGAATGCCATCCCCGCCACTAGCTTTCTTGACGTTCATAGATCTCAGAATCCCATGCACTCGATCATGCG
The DNA here is from genome assembly GCA_015478945.1 of Trachelipus rathkii. Lineage (NCBI taxonomy): Eukaryota > Metazoa > Arthropoda > Malacostraca > Isopoda > Trachelipodidae > Trachelipus > Trachelipus rathkii. Next base: position 26,950 of record JABUQX010086339.1, on the reverse strand, counting down.
TAAATCGCGGGAAGATGCATAGGAAAACCTGAGAGAAGACTGAAGGCTAGAGGAGGGGATGCCAAATTGTCCGGTAGGATTAGTGAAAAAGGAAGGCCGAGAGATTAGCTTTGCCCAGTTTGGAGATAATAGGCCACAGAACCGTTCAGAGTGAATAAGTTGGAGAAAGATGATTTACAATAAAGTTATATTATAGAATCTTTTTTGGCAAAGCCAGAAATTTTTATCAAATTGGAGAGCAAAGTATAGGTTGACGCAACCTATTATCTTTTTATGTGAAGCGCGCTTAGCCTGGTCGATAATAGACCTGCAACGATTCCGAGCAGAATGGAAATTAGTAGGAGTGATAAGAGAACGAGAGTTTTTCCATGCCCGATTGGTAGTGTCTCCCTCCTGAGTGGAGTGAGAACTTTCTCCATTGAACCATGGATTTTGTGGAGAAAAAGATTTAATTGAAGATAGAATGAACCCGCTCATATCCTCGACGTTTACGGCCCCTACCTTTTTAGCAGTGAGCAAAGCGTCCTCCGAGGTCAAAGCAAGATTTACTCCAAGCATAGTTTGCAGAGAAACGATACAACGCCCCCCAATTAGCCCGATTAAAGTGCCTAAAAGTATTTTTGTGTCATGGTGGAGCTGCTTTAGAAAACGTTTTAAAATTATGTTGTACAAAATTGTGGTCCGAGCTACGGATAGGAGGGGAAAATTGTGTATTTATATCGAGAAAGAGTAGTGGTGAAACATGAATCAAGCGTGTTCAAGAATTGGTTAGGAAGATCTGGTATATGTTTAGGCTTTTTAATTAACTGTTCCAGATCGTTGCTGAGAATAATGAATGTTTTGGCCTAACCTCACCCGGACTGCATCAGTGTGAGAGAGCCCCAACCACTCGGTGTGGTGTACGTTGAAATTCAGCCTAAATAGAGGATCTCAGCAGTTTGGATGGAAAGAAAGTAAACAGTCTCATGAGAAAGCAGTAAGATTAGTCAAAAAAGAACCGTGAAAAATCTGTTTTTTCCATTAGGGAGCAGTTAGCCAGAAAAGCCACAAGATAATGATAGTGTAGGGAGAAAGATTTTTAACCACAGCACAAGACATCGAATTTATGAGATCAATTTGTGTCTTGAGGACTTTGTTAAACATGAGTGTTTATGTTAATATAGGCAAAGACACCACCATTTAGACGGAAATTTTAGAAAAAGTTATAGTTAGAGATATTAAGTTTATTTTGAAAAAGAAATCCCTGGCCAGCTGGGTTTCAGACAATAAAAAAATGTTAGGTTGAGAGTTAGAAAGATTCATGATTTACAGACTCATGATTAGCACGCAGGCCATAACGTAGCAAAGTCATAGAAAACCCCGCCTGCTCCACCCCCACATTCTCCGACAGTCAGTTCGATTCAGATGCTCGTACAAACAAACGCATATATATAATATATATATATATATATATATATATATATTATATATATAGTTATATATATATAGATTATATTATATATACTATATATAGATAATTATATATATATATATATATATTTATATATAAATATATAACATATATATAAATATATATATATATATATATATATATTATATTATATATAAATATATATAAAAGACCAAAAATATTATATATATATATTATAATATATATAATATTATATATATATATATATATATATATATAATATATATATATATTATATATATATATTATATATATATATATATATATATATATATATATATATATATATATATATATATATATATATATATATATATATATAATAGTAGTATACTCATATATTATATATATAATATATATATATAATATATTATATATATATATATTATATATATATTATTATATATATATATATAAATAGTATATATATTATATATATATAATATATATATATATATATATATATATATATATATTATATATATATATATATATATATATATATATATATATATATATAATATATATATATAATATATATATATAATATATTATATTATATATATATAGATATATATATTATATTATATATACTCACCTATATATATATATAGTGGTAGAGCCTCCTGTACATATATAAATATATATTATATATATATATATATATATATATAAGTAGTATGTAAAACGGGGCTACCAGCCCCTTCGCTCCCTTCGGTCGCAAATGTGCTGGTAGACGTTTCGCTCCCCGTTTTACATACTACTTGTAAAGGTTTGTTTTTATAAATACAAATATAACTTCCGAGAAAATCCTCTCGATTGCTCTCATAGCTCAGTGGTTTGAGCGCAAGACTCTGAGTTTGGAGGTAGCGAGATCGAATCCTGGTATAATACTATCAATGTTTTGTAAAAGAGAATTGCACTCGGTAGTTTGCACTACCGAGTGCAATTTTGCACTACCTAGTGCAATTTTGCACTACCGAGTGCAATTTTGCACTACCTAGTGCAAAATAATAACTTGAAAAATAATGAGGCTATTAAAATTTTGCAGGAAATTTAAAATTGATTTATAATAAAAAATTCTATAATAAATATGGAAGTAGTATGTTCATTACACAAACATGAAAGTAACGAAAATTGTAAATCATGTAATTTTTAAAAAATTATAATCAAAATATAATCATTCTACGATTATATGAAGCTTCTCATTCGGCCAAAATAATTATGATTAAACCATTAAAATATCCATCTGGACTAGATTTAGAGAAAATATGATAAATATTATAAAAAAGAATGAAAAGATAAAGAATTAATCATTTGATAAAATATTAAATCTCAATGATGAATTAGAAAAGTTTTAACAGGAGATAAGAATTTCAAAAAGAAAAAATTCATTTAATGTTCATTTTAAAAATTATAAATTCTACATTAATGTCGGTTGTCAAATGTAATATATCTGATTTTCAGAAAGTTTCAAACAAAAGATTAGTTAACATTAAATGAATAATATAAATAATGTGGGGAAAAATATGTGAAATAATAAATGGGATTTAATCAAGTAAAGGGAGGATATGAGCATTATATTTAAAAATTTTAAATATAAATTTTTTCCCTTTGCTTTTCAGTTAAGATAAACACAATATAATAGAATAAGAAAATAAAAAAATGAACCAAAAATAAAAAGAAACAGGATGAAACAAAAATAATTTATATTTTGAGATGGATAATTATGATAGAACAAACGATTGGCTAATTTTCTATAATTTTAAATTAAAGAACGTGTTTAATGTTGTGTATCAAAAATTTTAGAAGAAAAATTACCAAATAGCTGAAGATCACAACTTAGAAAAAATTATTGAAATTCAAGAATAACGAAAATCGCAAAAATTGACTTATATAAAAAAATCTATTATTAAAATGGAAAGATTCTGAGAATGAGCAAATCCAAATGACTTATAATAAAAAAATCTATAAATAAAATGACAAAGAGATATCTGAGAAGGAGCAAAATCCAAAATTGACTTATAATTAAAAAAATCTATTATAAAATAAGATTTGAGAATGAGCAAAATCCCAAATTGACTTATAATTAAAAAATCTATAATAAAATGACAATTTGTGAGATCTGTAATACTAAATTAAAAATTTTTAAATTTCAATAAGAAACATATTCCAATGCGAAAAATACAAATAGATCATTGCTTAATTGTGAATTTATTTGATGATTAAACAAGAAATATTTGCTCAATGTGTTAATAAAGCGTTCTAAACCTTAAAATTCAGGAGAAAAGTAAGATTCATCAAAGAAATTCGATGCAATGTGATTAAAAAATTGTCGAGAAGGAATTCAAGGTTAATTTTTAAAGATATTGTTATCCAATATAAAAAACTATTGATCCGAGGTGTGTATATTAATATATGATAAATATTAATTCAGAAAAAAATGAAAGAACAAAAAATTGGGAAAATTTAAAACTGAGTCTCTCTATTTTTTGTTTGAAGGCATAATGCATTGTTTCCTGATGAAAGAAAACAAACGATTCAAAATTGGTTTAATAATGCGGTTCCATGACAAGTATAACAAATAATTCCCAATAAAAAAGATACTATTCATGAAATGATTGATTAATAAATTGAAGAAAAAATATGCAAATTTACAAGAGAAGGGTCAGGATGGATTATCAAAAACTTTTAGATTTTGAAATAAAGATAGCAAAATATAAACCATTAAGAGCTTCTTCGTATATTGAAACTCCAGACAAATATAAAAATCCAAAATTTGGATTAATTAATATCCAAAATAAAAATGATAACGAATGTTTCAAATGGTGTATAGCAAGATCTGATTGTTTAGATGAATGTTATAATTATAAATTATCAACAAGAATAAAAGAAACCTCTAAAAATTACAATTGGAAAGGAATAGAATTCCCAGTTAAACTAAATCAGATTAATAAATTTGAAAATCAGAACGATGTATCAGTTAACGTATTTGGACTAGATGAGAAAGAAATATTATATCCTTTAAGAATTACAAAAGTTGAGAAAACTAAACATGTTGATTTACTTTTAATATCAAATGATAAAAATACACATTATTTACTGATGAAACATTTGAGTCCATTCATAGATAAAAAGCATAAAGAAAAACTTATCCATGTCGATTCTGTGTTTACATAGTTTTTATTAAAAAAAAGAATTAATTAGATTAATCATCTAACAGAATGTAGTATTCATAAACCCGTAAGAATGGAAATTATCTGAAGTTCAAGTTCAATTTAAACTGTATTATAACCAATTCAGACATTCATTTGTTATATATGCAGATTTTTGAAAGCACCTTACAAAAGATACATACGAGTCAGCCAGATCCTAAAGAATCTTATACCATTAACCGGGCAGAAACATCAGCCAAAACAGTTGGTGCTGTTATTACGAAATGTTGATCGTAGATGAATATTCAAAGCTCGAAATATATGAAGGCAAAGAAGCATCTAAGATTTTTGTAGAATATTTAATTTCAGAATCAAAAAAGAATTTTAAATTGGTTGAATTATGAGAATAAACAAACCAATGAATTTAACTCCAGAAGAAAAATTAATCACGAAAATGCAAACCGTTGTTATTATGTAAAAGGGAGAAATACAGAAAACGATCTTAAAGTAAGAGACCATAATCATTTAACAAGAGAATATAGAGGACCTGCTCACAGAAGTTGTAATTTAATAAATTAGAAATCTAAATTTATTTCCAAAATAAGCACAAACTTATCTTAAATACGATGCTCATTTAATTCTTAGAATTTGGACGCACCCGATGGCGAATAAAAAGCAATTCCTTCAAAACGGATGAAACTTATTATAAGTTTCAGTCGTTTATTAAAAGTTGATGGAAGGATCCAATCTCACAACCATGGAGTTGAGACTTCCTCGGATAGTTTTAAGAGTTATGTCATCGTCCTAACTAAACTGGCATTTAACTGAGAAAATTGAAAATTTAAAGAATTTATACAAATATTATCAATTTATAATAGTTTCAGCTACCAAAACGTAAAGGAATTTATCCATTCGATTGGCTGGATGGATTATAGCAAAATTTAATCATGAAATTTACCTAAAAAAAGAGAAATTTATATAATATTTTTGATCAATTGAAGATACAACGAATGAGGACTACAAATGTGCACAGGACTATCTGGAAAAAATTTAATTGTTGAAACATTTAAAGATTATCATATGTAATATACTTTAAAAATCTGAACACATTATTTTATTGCGGATGTGTTTTTAGAACAACTTGTTTAGATACCTATAAATTAGATCCAGCACGTTATTTTACATCTCCAGGGTTATCTGGGAATGCATATTAAAAGAAACGAATAGTAAAAATTAGATTTATTAAAGATCCGGATATGTTAGTTAATGATAGAAAAGAGGATTAGAGGAGGAATCAGTACTATAAACACATAGATATGCAAAGGCTAAAAATCCATATATTCAAGAAAGTTATGATAAAAAATAAACCGCATAGTTATATCACTTATTTAGATGCTAATAAATTGTATGGTTGGGCAATGTCTCAGTATTTGCCTACAGGAAATTTCAAATGGAAGAAAAACATTAACGATTTTGATGTTTTGAACATCAGTGATGAATCGAAAAAAAGAATATATTTTAGAAGTTGATTTTGAATATCCTAAAGAACTTCACAATTTACATAACGATTACCCTTAGCAGCAGAAAAATATAAAATTAGAATAAACGTTTCAAAATTAGTTCCAAACTTGAATAAATAAAGAAAAATATATTATGACCCTATAGAATTTTAAAACAGGGTTTGAATTTAGGATTGAAACTAATGAAAATTACATAGAATATATAGAATTTGATCTTCAAGAAGCAGATTGGATGAAATCATACTCTCTTAAACACGAGAAGGAAAAGGAGCGAAAGAACTTGAACTTTGGAAAAAGCAGTTTCTATAAATTAGATGAACAACTCAGTGTTGGTAAAACGATTGGAAAACATAAAGAAATAGAGGTTTGGAATGTACGACTAGTTAAAAATGAAGAGCAAGCTCAAAAATTAGGAAATAACCAAATTTTGAATCGTTTAAAATATTCTCAGGAAATTTAATAGCTTGTCATATGAAAAAAACACTAATAAACTAAGATTGGATAAACCTATCTATGTAGAAATGTCTATTTTTAGAGTTAAGTAAAACTTTAATGTATGTGACTTTCATTATAATCATATAAAAAATGAAATATCTAATGAAAAAAGCAAAATTATTGTTTACAAGATACAGATTCATTATGCTATTATGTAGAATTTAATGATTATATTTAAAGATATGAAAAGGAATATAAAACTTGTTCGATACATCTGATTATCCAAAAGAGCATAAAATTATATTCAGAAAAAAATATGAAAAGTATTGGGTAAAATGAAAGTGAAACAAGCTGGGAAAAATGATAACAGAATTGGTAGGCTAAGAAGCAAAATTAGTATGTTATAAAACAATGTTAGAAAATAAAGAAATTAAAAGCGGAAGGAGTTACAAAAGAAGTGTTATCAATCAAACTATTAACATTGATGACTATAAAAAAGTTATTATTTATAAAAGAAACTCTATATAGGAAACTAAATTTTAATACGAAGTAAAAAAACATGATTTGTATTACTACACAAGTAAATAAAATAGCATTATCGAGAAATGATGATTAAAACGATATATATAGAATATAAATAAACTAATAGCTTTAGGACATTATAAAATAAGTTATAGTTGGCGCCAACATTTTAGTTGTAAGTAGTTTTAAGTTAGGTTTAAGAAAAAACAAAAAATTAAAAAAAAATATTGCATGTTAGTTGTAAGTAGTTTAAGTTATAGGTTTAAGAAAAAAAAACAAAATAAAATTAAAAAATATTGCATGTTAGTTGTAAGTAGTTTTAAGTTAGGTTTAAGAAAAAAAATATATAAATTTAAAGGCACCACGCTAATCCAAAAAAAAAAAAAAAAAAAAAATGTTATATATTTCCGTTATGGCAAACTTTACCATAACGAAAAAAAAAAATGTATTTATAAAGGGAAGAATTGATCGTTGTTTTTGAGAAACCTCGCTACCGCTCTATTAATATTTTTATATTTTTTTAAAATACTTATTTTGTCATAACTAAACTAATCGAGAGACCCCGTCATTTTCTATTATATATTTTTTTAAAATATATAAAAAGATCTGTATATTCAAAAAAAACGTATATTTTGTAATGGTGGGGTATCTCTAGACACCCCACCATCATTCTATTATATATTTTTTAAAAATATATAAAGAGATATAAAAAATTTTTATATAAATAATATATATTCATGGATAGAAATATTAACTCTAACGACGATCCTGAATTAGCGATACAAAAATGTTTTCAAATCTTTTTCAAAATTTTTAGATATTTCTAAAAATTTATAAAAAATCATTAATTTTAATGATATAAACAAATTTATGATTATAAGTTTAGGTTTACGAGAACTACGTAAATTACTATTTTTCAAGAAATAAAAAATAAAAAAATTAACGAATATAGCGCGTTATTAGACACATCTAGTCAGAAAAGCCAGAACGCGCTTAAAATACTAAAATATTAGTTTGTTATATTTTTCTTTATAATAATAATGGGAAAACATTTCTATCTAATAGAAACTTGAGAAGGGCATCAAAAATAATCAAGAACATCATTTCTTAGTACTATCTCCTAAAACTCTGTAGAATTCTAATTATTGGTGAGTCTGGATGCGGTAAAACGAACTTACTACTAAGAATGTTAATTCCAAATACAGTAGATTTATAATAATTTATATTGTTCTTATAAATTATTACATTACAGAGGTAAAATTTATAAAATCTAAGCATTTGATAAAGGATATAATAAAGCGAAACAGTTCTTTGAATTATTGGAGAAAGGAGGGGTGATATCGATTCATTTATTAGAAATCTACCTAAAAAGCATAAAAAATCAAATATAAGGTAGAATATTATGAAGATTCTTTCGAAATTCTTAGACCCGAAGGATGTTAATACTAAGAAAAAAAATTATTGATATTTGATGATATAATGAATGATTCAAATCAAAGTAAAGCCTGAAGATTATATACGAGAGGAAGACATAATCCGTACAAAGCTCTATTTATATTAGTCAAAAATATTTTAAACTTCCTCGTCAAACAATGTACGATCAATGCTAATTGTTTATATTGTTCTCATTGCCTATAAAAGATTTAGTCAACATTTTAATGATTTCATTTCCAAAGATATGACGTGAGAAGAATTTCGTAAATTATGCGAAACTGTTTTGGAAAGGCAACCATTTGGTTACATCGTTATAATAAAAAAATTGACCACCAGGAGAAGGAGCAGATATCAAGCTAATTTTAAAGTCATTATATGTACCTAAAAAGGTTTTTTTCCTCTAAATTTATGTATTTTTACAATACAACTCGAAAAGTCATAAAGAAAATTTCATTGAGACTAATTCAATAAACTTCTTCACCTTGAAAATTCAAAATTATTTAAGAATGAAATATTTTTTTTAAGGACGAAAAACTGGTTCAGGATTGTTAAATTCGGCGTTGAAGAAACTCCCACTACAGAAATGCATTTAAATTTACCTAAATAATGTTCCATCGGAAAAATATTGAAAACGGATCGTTTAGGAATACAGGAAAATTTCATAATGTGGTCCAGCGTTACGAAAGTACAAAAAAGATTTAAAAGAAGGATATGAATCTCGCGCTCGCTCTGGAAGAATAAGGCCTGTAACAACATGATATAAATTATTTAAAATATAAAAATACGAAAAAGAGAAATGCGGCAGATGATTTATATTAGCAAAACAAGCGAGTAAAATTGCGTTAGATCCTAATGAACCAGAGTACGTTAGAAAAGACGCGAGATTAGTCACTGGGGAATGAAATCAAGATTCGGAATGGGTTTACCATCAAAAAAACGGGGTAAAGAGCTCGCGAAATCGGGCTCTGAAAAAATTTAGATATGGAATCTATATTATAATCCTAAACCTGTGATAATACTCATGGAAATTATACAATGATTTAGTACGAAAAAGCGGGTTATCTTCTAAGATAGTTAAGGACTGGTAGATCATCAAAACGTTTACACATACATAAAACTATATAAAAATACAATAAATTTATTCAACTGAGAAGAGTGATGGTCTTCTGGTGTTGACGATCAGTGGCAAACTGATTTAATAGACTAGCAAAAATAATGAAATCTCAGAAATAAAGAATAATATTATAAATACTATCGATTTATTAAACAGTTATAATTAGAATTATATTACAGTTAAATACGCTTGGGCATAACTTCCTATATTAAAATAGAAAACTGGAAAAGATATCGCTAGAAGGCATTCCCAATAAAATATATATTAAGGAAAGAATTCCTAGAAAAATACATACAGATAAATGGAACGCTCGAATTCATTAAAAATAAACCAATCTACAAGAGCTTATTTAGAAATCATATAGGAATACATTGGTTCGCTATCAGATGAATTGAAATACGAAAGGCATCAATAGTAGAGAAAGATATTTAAATACAGAACTTTAAAAAAATATCTAATAAATATTGTACTAGAAATGATATTTTTAACTAAGAAAACAAAACGAAGTGAATGTGAGTTGAAATTCTCCCTAAATTATGTAAAAAATTCATAATACAATATTCTATACATTAGAAGTATTATAAAGATACTTTCATTATTATACTGAACAAGTGAATCTCTATATATTTAGAGGGTAAGCATATAGTAAGTTGTTGAGTTGAAAATTTATATATCCCTATCCATTACTAAGTCTTTAATAATAATTTAGGAACTCTCAAATTTATCACGTTTAGGTCGAATTAGTGAGTATAGAATCAGCAGAAAATATAAAGATTTTTAGAAAAGGTTATCTTCCAAACTTAGAAGAAGAAAATATTTATTATATAATATGACGTATTGAAATAACACAATACCTATAATTTAACTTATAAAATAAGAGACAAGAGTGATGAAGAGATTATTGGAATTTTTTATGAACAAGAAATGGTGAAATATGAAAATGGTGAAATATGGAATAATGAATTATTACTGATAGGTTGAATAAATAATATATTAAAAAGTATAAATAAAGAGATAATATATTAGTTAAAATTAGTGGGAGTAATGAGATTCATCTGAAAATTTTACATCTTTGGTTAAAATGAAAAGACTTAAACGAAATAAAATATATATATAATAGAACGTAAAAACGTAGTAGTGTATAAACAGTTTAAATCATCAAACAGTCTATATAAAACTAATGTACAAACATTCAAACTCAGTTAAAATCTAAAACATCAAATATACAGTTAAACATCGAACATCATAAACAGTTAAAACATCTATAACTAATATAACAGCTATAAATCAATCTCAATAAACAGTTAAACGGCTTACGAATAACATGAATATCACTATGTGAGTATTAATACGGAAACGCTCGAAACTCGGACTTATTTGATTGTTATAGCTGTTTTAGATTATGTTAGATAATTGTGATTTATATATCTCTCTGATATGAATGTAATGAATGTACACATACTTTGTACATGTTTTCTTGTTGCTATGTTATTTTTTGCTCTTTTAATATAAATAAAATTAATCAATAATTTCGCCATGCATTGGTGCTTGTTAACTCGCAAATTGATATGTAAAGAAAACTTCAGAAATAGATTTTATAACTCGAAATAAAAATTAGGTGAACAAGATATATATACAAGTAAAAATAATTATAAATCATTCAATGGGAACAACAAGTAAATTGAAAGCACGTCATTTTGAAGGAGGTGAATAACCCAGAAGCTATGCTCAATATAGATAAAATACTTCAAAACTCAACCAACATACTACCAGCTCTATACTTCTACGTCTCAAGTTCCTCATTTATGCACTATTGATAGATATAATATATATAATATAAATATTATATAAATATGTAAGTTAATATCTAATGAGACAACTATATTACCTTAGCCTCCTAAATATTAATATTTTACAAAGTTAGAAAAATAGCAGGGTAGGAAATATATATGAGCGTAATTTAATTATTTTTCGTAATCTTAATTGACGCAAAACAAAACCTGGATTTATTATAAAATGACTGAAGAAGTAGCGTATTGCTTTATAAAATAGGTAAACTAGCAACGTTATTATAGATTGATTTATATAGGTAATATAATTTAATTATTGATAAAACCCAATACATCGGTACTGAACGTCTATTGAAATTTCTATACTTTGTGAAAAAATACCCTCTGAATGAAGCTGGGGATGGTAAAGATGATAATGACTATATAATAAATTTATAAGAAAATAATGATTCTCAAATAACTAAAAGCGTGATTTTTTAGATACTCGTATGGGATATATAGATATCTGTCCATATAATCCGTGAAATTTATAAGTGGTCCACTCGATAAAACCTAGGGATACGACGAAAAATCAAAATTGAAGAATAATATATAGAAGAACTCAAGAAAATATAGATTAGAATTTAATATCAGAATTACGTCATGAAAAGTTAATAAACTACCAATGAAGATAGCAGGTTATAGGAGATACTCCTCTCGAAGAACTAAGTGTTAGTAAATGTACCTGAATATATTCAGGTACGGGATTTAAATTTTTTACCTTCAGATCCTTATGTGGAAGTCATTGTATAATAAACATATAGAATATATTATTTTCAGAAAGGCAATCGGGTATAAATTACTTAATTGTTAATAATATTATGAGTTACAAATGACTATTTAATGATGATATAACTGTTAAATGATTATAGTATTATTTGATACAGATATAATAAAATCTTATATTAAATTAATTTTTATTTTCTCTATTATAATAATGAGCATTGTGTTTCACTTCCTCGTGCTTTCTCTGATATTATTTCAAAAATAAATTTTACCCTTTCTTTATATAAATAATTTTAGAGAAATAAAAGTGGTATAAAATAACAACATGATAAATATAGCGTTATTAAATATTTAATATGATAATAATTTCTAATGGTAGAGTCCTTATACACTAATTTTATGAATCAAATAATAAATTTGAATATGAAAATTTACATAATACGGTATATAAATAAATTTTATGAATAAATTTAATTTCCATACCAGGAGTTTAATGAAATTCAAATGCGATTATTAATTAATAATTATCAATGCTCAAATAATCAATCTTGTTAAAAAATAAGACATTCAAAGCATTTCAGTTATAGATATAGAGTAGCAAATCACATATAACTATAAAATGTAATCATTACTATGTTATAGGTATTAAAACTATTTATATAAATATAATATTTTATAATTAAATAATCATTTAAATAGTCTTTTAGGTCAATGATTTTGACTATTGAATATATATATATACATTGGAAAACATGAAAGTGAAAAACTATATTTATTTATATTTCACCAGTGCAAGTGTTGGTGTTTTAATTGTGTTGAAAATTATATATAGAATGATTCTTATCTTATTATATATAATGGACATCAAAAACCAATTTTATATAGTTTCTTTCCCGATGTTCTCACTCCCGGTATATAAAATAATGAGTGACTATAATAATAATACATAAGTAGTATATCTACGATAACTCCAATCTCTCCAACTTATTTAATTTTGAATTTATATATACATTGTGTCCAAGGAACACAAAAGATCATAAACCGTTAAAGCATCTTTTAACCTGAATGGTATCGACCTTTTCTAGGAATAGTGTTTAATAATTTCAACATATAAGCACTTTTTTTTCTCTATTAATAAATGGTATATAAGTATAATTTAAATTATATATATGAAATTGGAATAATTTGAATTTAGAACCGAGTTTCGTCCTTCTTTAAATCTCGCGAGGAAATTGTCATCAATCACCGTTTAGAATGTGATGACTCAATTAACATTCATTTGAATAATGTAACACTGAATCGAGTGTATTGAACTGTGTACTTACAGCGACGGATTTGAACGTGTTAAATACTGTCAACCTAGCGCGTATGTGAATATTAAGGAATATCAGTCAAAAATCAGGCCATGAATTTTGACTACCTTCTAGAAGTTATATTTATATCGAGTGATCTTTAAAAAAAGAAGATTGAGACTGGGCAAAATGTATGATATATTCTATAATATTAATAAATGCACAAAAGTATTAAACCACATGTAGAAATGACTTTGAACGTGGAATCGTGAGTTTGCAGTGAAGATATAAAAGAGATATATATAAATTAAAATATAACTAAAATGTATAATCATGTAATTTATTTTCTTGCTTTCAAAAAGACTTCCTAAAGGTTCATTAAATGAATTATCAAATCTCCTGAGGTGAACAAAGGGACTATTTTCTACTATATTGTATTATACACAGCATATACTTATCCCACCAAACCCGATGAGTGATTTTTCTCTCAAACTTATGAGTGCACTCTATCTTTCGTAAATATGAATACACGTACTGAATTTAATTATTATAAGAAGAGGAAGGAAAACTTTCAATGTGAAATTGTGATAAATATTATGTCACATAAATGAATAATTCTGGATATGTGGAGAGACATAAATACTTATTTAAGAACTCATCGGGGGAATTTTCAGTGTGATAAGTACTACTATTTACTCGATTAAGTTCATATATATTTATATATGGATTTTTATGACAATGTACGACAATATATTAATTATATGGTATAAAACACCTAGTATACTATACTATTATAGAAGAAAAGAAGAATGATAAGTGATGTTATATTTAAATATCAGTCAGATAATAAAACGTATGATGGTAAACTTATAAAGTTATCTCTAGATGGTAAAATTTATTTTAATCGAGAATAATTAGTTTATGGAGTGAGTGCAAATATTACCATAACATACGATATCACTCAGTAATGAAATATAATATAATTCTCATATAAAATACTATGTTTAATAAATAATATTCAAAATAAAGTTTACTTTTATATTATTAATTTTTTATGAATATACGTACTCAGTGTGAAATCTTATATTTAGAAAGTATATAATCATATGTGAACAATAGCGACGGAAGACTCAATTACTCTGTATATATTGAGTAGAGAATTACATGTTAACAGGCCGGGTCTGACGGAAACACTTTCTTATTTTGCTCATAATTTGGCCTGGTTTCTACTGAATACAAAATATTGTTCTAGGATAACTCCGACTTGTACTGCAGTGGTTGATAGAGTGAGGTATTGCTCTTAATCATGTAAATATAACTAACGCTTTTGTTCAGTTAAGTAGTGTGTAGATAGACATATTTCCAAGGAATCATAATCAGACTTGATTTACTATATATATGTAGAGATGTGATTATTACTAACATCAACCTCTCTCTTTACTAAAAATGGGTCACTAACTCTACAGATCTTAATTCTATCACTACTACTTATACATACTTTCTAATAAAGAAAATATGTATACTAATATAGATTTTATAATGAATATATGGCAAATAATTATTTGATAATCTATAATTATCATTTGCTATGTATAATTTATAATGAGTATAGTAATATAATTCTAAGTAATAAATAAAAAAATTTTGTTCTTTTAACGTTAATTTTTTATAATAGTAAACTAAAAATTTTAAGATAAAAAATAAAAAATCAATGTGAAATAATTCCATATACTCAAAAGGATAATTATACTCAATTAGTATTTTTATATCTATATACTGATACTATGTAATAATATTAATAAACATATATATAGGCATCTAGATTGCTAAATAAGAATAAAATTAAATTATCGATCTATTTTATATTACTATTCTATATTTGCTAATATTTTTACATTAGTGAGATTTGATTTATATATTAGATTTTCATTTGTAGAATAAATAAATATATAAACATAATTGGCTTTTTTTTTCATATAATAAATTGGTTATTATAATCATAAATTATAAATTATTAGTAGTTCATTATTTTTTCTATAAGCGTTAATCATCATCTGTTACTTTCTCTAGATGAATTATGTATCATGTTCTCAAGTGTAGTTATGTGTGATGTGATAGAATGTATAAAATCTTACTCATATTATTATTCTTATTATAATATATAAATATAAAATTAAATATAAAAACCATATCTTAACAAAGTGAAAACTATATGTTTTCCCTTTTATTTAAGGTTTAAACAATCGGGAAAGTACAACTATTTATGCCACTCGGCTAGGTATATTAATTAACCCTATCAATTTAATTTAGTATTTGTATCTTGTCGATCTGATGATCCGTGATGTCTCCTAGCACACTGATCGCTGATTGTTAGTTGTAGCAGAATTCTCCTCATATTTCTTACTTGAGTATTCATTGAGGAGATGAGAATCCGGCGTTGCCTTTGAGAGAGATGAATGTGAGCAGAGAAAGGAGAGAGGGAGAGTGAGAGTGAAAGATGGAGGGAGGACAAATTTGATAGATAATTTGTGCATCATACATGAGTAATTAGGTAATTCGGCGTATATTTAAAGGGCACAGAAATGTGGGTGTGTGTATAAATATATTTTACCCTGATATGTTATATACTCCTATATATAAAAGTAAAATATTAGAAAAAAACAAACAAATGTGTGAGGTAGTAATTATAAAAAATGATTAAGTAGTAATATAAACACCCTTTAATCATAAAACATAAGTATTTAAAAAAAGTGACCAAGATCAATGCGTACATTATTGAGTTAGTTATAAAAAAATATTTTCAGGTGTGTATCTGAAATGATAATAACTTTTTCTCTAACATTCGCATGTTATGAATAATGATTGGTATGTACTCAAACAGATATGAGAGCAAGATAAATATCTAATTTATCACTGGAATAAGGGTAAGAAGAGTTAAAAACAAACGATGATAATTAAAGAAGGAAATATTCTCTTATATCTATTTATGAGTTTCTCTCTGATAAGGTATATAACGCGGTATATAATCCTATTCTCCTCTCTCTCTTGCGTAACTCTAATTTCTCTCTCGAATATATTATGTTTAAATTGTCTCTTTAAATTTTCTTTTATTTCATTTGATTAAAGAACTTATTTAAAAAGAAACGTAATTGATTTTCAGCTATTCAAGAGGGATATCTATTATAAATTGAAATTTATACATTTTAATTTAAATACATATAAGCATATTTCACAATAGTAATACTCAGCTCTTAGGCAAAACATGGAGATTTGATTATAATAATAATATTTACCCATAAACATTATTAGACAGCTTGTGCATAGTTGCTAAATCGGTTCTCTTGCTTGATGATAGCTAAGCGTCTAATTAGCTAAATAATGATATAAATGATTTATAAAAAAACGGTGACACAAGAGTAATTTGGTGGAAGTCATACAAATTTAACATAAATTTTCAAATGAAAAAAAAGAAAAACAAAATGATAAAGGTATTTTTTTTTAAACCAATTAACCTCCTCGTTCTCGAAAAAACTTCGCGAGTAGGTTTATTTTTAAAACCATACAAAAGTTGAATATTCCGATAAAAGCGTTGTTGAGTCAATATGATCTTATGAAATATGTTAATCAACGTTAAATAATTCCAAAACTTTTGATAAGTGGAAATATTTTATAAGAGAGTAGATGCTTTTGTAAAAAACTCTAATGAAAGGGATATGGAATATTAAATGGAATTTCAATCAAAGCTCAGGAACCTCATGAACATGTGACTATTCTTGAGATTTATAATAACTTTTGCTTATTATTTCGATTTAATTCTCACCGGTGTTCATATCATTACTACTGTATCTAGTGCTTGTAGATTAGAGTAACATACTACTTTATACAATTGCGATATTGTTCTTAACTCTCAACAATATAAACTACTCATAAGATCTTAACATTAAAATTAATCTCACTCATGTTGTGTCGAGTATATATGCATTCTGAACATTTTCTAATGTCATGTCTTCGTGAAACGAGTGAAGAAGAAATAAAATGAAGGAGACATTAAGAAAAAAATAAATAAATTCAGGCTGTGGTAATATGTTGAAATTAACAAGTACTTTCAACTACTCAAGGTTCTCTCTAAGAAATCTCGGTGTACTCATATCTCGCGCGCTCAACAAAATGTGTGTTAGTGTCTTCGACCATAGAACTTCTTGTGAAAGGAACCATATCTGAATAGTAGAGGTGAGGTCAGGATGGAATGACACAAATTCCAGTGAATTCTTTTAAAAGAGAAAGGACCATCTCTTAAGAGTCATACTCGGACGATGGCACACGCTGCAGCTCAGGAACTGATACTTGGTATATAATTATGAATTTAAAAATAAATTATGATGTGTTAGCGAAGATTAGAGTAATTCCTCTGAAATATAAGAGAAAATAAAAATCAATTAGGAATGAATGTGGGAGTGAATGATGAAATCAGTATATGGAAAACGATGTTACTAATCAAATTATAATATATAATAATAAACAAAAATAAAATTAGAGAGTAAAAAAAAACAGACAAGTATTTATGTGTACATGTTTTAAATTAAGGTTTGGTTGTATCCCAAAACAGTGATGGAACAGATCTCTCATAGTATATTATGTGAGATATAATTATTATAACTTAAAAAAAATTTATTCTGAATACTAATTTTTATAGTGGTTTCTTCTGTTCTAGGCTCTAGATTTTTCATACATAATATTAAATCATGCTCGGCTAGATTAAAATGGATAAGTAACATTATCACATCCATCAAGCATTTTTTAAATATGGAAATATTCTACACTTTCAATCATATATACGCTTGCGTGTTACACAAGGATGGTTTTGGAAAATAACGGCTACTTAAAATAACGTATAATTATAAACACGTTTTCAACTTCATTATAGTGTGAAACATAAATAATTTTAAAAAAAGATATAACATGCTGCTTACGAATACAATTAATTTTTATCATAAACAATAGTATCAAAATTTAAGAATGGGATAATATCTCACATTATATCATGTATTCTCGGCATTATAGATAAGAGTGCTTCTGAGAAAACTGGTTATGTTATATTTAGCTCTATATGAAGGATTCATTGATAATCTAAGTTACCTAATATATATTGACCTTCGCAGATATTAAATCAACATATATATCAGTATGAATTATGTTTAATTAAGAATAATTGAGTAATATCCTAGCTATTAGGACAATATAAAATATTCAAGTAATGAAATCTTACCAATATTATAGGAGTTAAGGTAAGTCTTCGTTATATATATACTGAATGAAGTGAGATGTATTCAATTCATATTCAAATGACTCACATATATATAGTATATATAGTTTACATTAATAAAATATGTTAAAAAATTAGCATAGTTTACTATATATATATTATATATATATATATTATATATATGTTCTCCATATAAGTTTTATGTATGAGTAGGTATTAAACTTATATTGAATAAAAATATTATATATGTTAGCGTATGTACTCTTGAGACGGTTTAGTTTAATGAGATTGAGAATAAAAGTGATACAAATATTTATGAACTTGCTTCTCGAGACTCAAAAATATAATTTTATATAACATTGGACTATTGCTGAAATAAAAAATAAGTGAATCATCGCGATGTATAAATAAAAATATAGGTATTATTAAGTAAGGTGAACTTTAATGGAGCTCGTTTTGAGGTAAGTATGGTATGTATTGATGATTAGGTTCTGATTAGGATCTGTATGTCCTGAAAAGATATAGAGAACTATGGAGATAATTTATCAGAACAATATAGGTTAGATTAGGTTTAAGTTAGGTTAGGTTAAGAGTTATTAAAGCGTTATCTTCTCTCTCTCAATATAAAAGTATTATAGAGTGATGTGAAATATCCACACATATCTAGATTATTTAAAATAATCTCTGAACTATACATAACGATTTATCTGTAGTATTTTCTCGCACATTTACTTAGCTAGAGTTATAGTCACGATTATTTAATAGCTTCAAGAATAGTACGTACTTATATGATAATTGAGATTGAATTAAGAAAAAGTATAGATATACAATATATTGTATCCATATTCATAGCTTCGCTATAACTGAAAGTTAATAGGATGAAGAATAGAAGTTATAAATACTAATGTATTTCTTCCAAAAAGATGGTGATGAATATAATATATATAAAAAAATTAATACAAATATTATAAAACTTTTGCAAACGTATAGAATAAATCTTTCAAATTGAAATATTTTTAGTATTATTTAAAATATCGGTAACACATATATAATTATTTGTTAAAAATTTAAATTCAAAATTTTTATTATTTTATCTCTTATATAATAATATATGTAATCTACTATTCATAAAATCTCTCAAAAATTTAATGGGTATATTTTTGAGATCAATTGATTTAGATTGTGAATAAGAAATCATTTGAATCTATATATAAGAATAATACTTTATTGATTAGTAAGAATAAATATATTACGTAAGATAAATTAGGAGACATTTTAATAAATAAATATATATAATAATTAAACTTATAGTGTGATGGATTTTTCTAAAAATAATGATAATAAGGTAATATGATTGAGGATCTCGTTTAAACGAATTTTAAAAAATACTCATAATATTAATATTGTGATATAAGTGTAATTTTTTTGATTCAGATGATTAGTATAATTCAGATGAATTTGATTATTCACATGATAACTATTCAGACTAGTAAATTTAAAAGTGAGAATAAATTATATTAAAATTTTTAAATTATAATATATATGCTCATATCTCATATATATATTTTATACTTGTATATAAATTCCATTCTGTTAATCATCACATATTTTTCTTCTTACTTAATTTCTCCATGTATTTTCAATTTAATTGTAATTTTCTCTTTTATTATAAACTTTCTGAAAATCAGATATAATTACATATATTGACTAACCACATAATTGTAGTATAATATTATTAAATTTAAAATGAAAATATAAATAATGAAATTTTTCTTATTTGATATATATATATATCCTTCATTGAATATAAATGTACTCTATTTAATATTTTTGAGATTATTAATCTAATTATTATCATAATTATTTTATTAAATATCTTAATTGTATTTGTAATATTATATTAAGTACATCTTAAATATATTCTTGATGAATATTTTAATGATTTATCATAATTATATTTTATGCGATATATAATGATGAATATGCATTCTATATTATAAGACGTTTATTAGATATATAATTGTATATGAGTATAATCTTTTATCATTGAATTAATTTATTTAAAAAAAATTTACTCAGAGTGAGTTGTAACTCAACATGGTTTTCATATACATAGATTATCATTGTTGGTATATTAAAAAAATTGAAAAAATTAACATATAAATTATCAAAACTTATAGTAATTTATATAATAGACAGTTACTTTGCTAAAAGCTTACGTGGGGAAATAGATTGTTAAATTTCCTTGCAAAATTTTCGTGAAAACAAACTTTCAAAAAGTTACCGATTCCTATTCACTGTACGATGCAAAAATGATCTCCAACTCTCCTTATTTAAAGAATAAAAACTCGAGAGACAATATAAACACAAAAAGCTCATAGCAGCGTATAAAGCAATGAGAGCTGGCAGAGAAGCAAAAATTGCCGTAAAAATTGATCCATCTAGTTAGTATAATTGTTAGATATATATTACTAACAATATTATGAAAATATATATTATAACATCCGAGAATTTAGCATTCTGCTATTTACAAAGTAACATAATGCTTAAGTAATAGTTTAGTATATAGTTATACCAGGATTTCTCAGATCTCTAACTAACTCATCCTAAAACCTCATAATAGTGATCTTTGACTATTGCATAATAAATAGCCACTGTACTTATGAGAGCTCTGATAATCTGAGAGGATTTGTCTCGGGAAAATGATATATTATTGTATTTTATATATTAAAATAAAAATATATTAATATACATATATAATAGGTATGGTAAAAATACGGGGAGTGAGAAGCGTAATATATTCAGTAATCACAGGCACATTTGCGACCGAAAGGATGCGAAGGGTGTATAGCCCGTTTTATAGCTAATATTATATAACTTAATTACTTATATATTATTAATATATATATATTATATTATTAATAATATAGTATATATATATATATATATATACAAAGGATATATATTTGGTAGAGTGACTCAAATTTTTATTTATTCTCTTTACCGAATTTATTATGTTATGATTGAGTTTGTGAATACTAAATAATTTTAAAGGGGTTTTGATATTTGTCATTTTCTTGTAGTTTTTCCTATATTTTATTCATTTCATTTATATATATATATTATATTAATAGTATTGTGGTAAGATATATATATATATATATATATATATATATATATATATATATTATATATATATATATATATATATATAATTATTAATATATATCTATATATCATATATATATATAATATATAATATGTATTAATATATATTTTATATATATAAATATATAGTATATATATTATTATTATATATATATATATATGAATATATTAAGATAAGATATAAAAAATAGAGTAGAGAGAGAGAGTAGAGAGAGAGAAGAGAGAGAGAGATAGAGAGAGATGAGATAGAGATGAGGAAGAAGAAGAAGAGAGAGATGAAGAGAGAGATAGAGAGAGATAGATGAGGTGAGTAGTTAGATTATAGTTATACTTAGTTATGCTATATATTATATAATAGTTATAGGATGGTTAGGTTTAAGGTTCTAGGTTAGTAGAGTAATAAACGTCTATATATATAGGTTAAGGTTATATAGTGAGTATAGTGTTTAGTTAGGTTTATATGAGTATTAGGTTATGTGATTATAGTAGTTAGCGATTATAGGTTATTAAAGGTTATATTGGTAATATATATAGGTTAGTTATCGGTTTAGGTTACGCTGCTATGAGTTGTTTAGGTAGGTTATAATGGATTATTTATTATCGATACAGTTATTAATAGGTTTACTAGTTTAAGTTACGTGATTACGTTAACGTTAGGCATCACCACAGTAATTATATATATATATAATACATTAAGTATATTTATAAATTAATATTTTCAATATTATATATCATAATGATAATAATTATTCTAAATTCTAATACTTATTCATAAAATTTCTAGTTATTACTAAATTTCTCTATTAAACTTGTCTTACTATCTCTCTCTATCTCATCTATTATTTATCTATCTCTTCATCTCTTAATTATTCTCTCTCCTCTTACTCCTATACTCTCTCTCTATCTACTATCTCATCTACTTCATTCATGCTCTCGCGTTATCTACACTCTACCATAGCTTGTCTCCTCAACATCTTCAATCTACTTTACTAACTTTTCCTATTGGCCAAGCCTCAATGACATATATTGCTCTAGAATACAATTAGTACACTGGATGTTATACGTCTCGAGCGTGACTAAGTAAAAACATTCTAAATCATCCAATTAATTAAAAGTTTACAATACCTGTTGTATTACTCACTCATGATAATATATAATTATATTTATAAATAAGTTATACTAATACCAAGTTCTAAGCATACGTAAGTATCTTACCGGTTTGTTAGGTTGACGACGGGTCTCACTTTTGTACCCGAAACCAAGTAACTGTAGTGCGATACTAATATTTATTTTTTATGTATAATAGAAATATATACGTTTATCTAAAAGTATCTCAACAATAATATACATATATATCATATATCTCTCTCAAATGACTTTACTATAGTCAATCCAAACTATAAATATTTCAAATCTAATTAAATTGAATGATAAAATTTACTCTATTTTAGTGACTTCCTAACTCGGATCAAGGAAATCAGAACTCACAAAGTAAATATAAGCAATTTTTATAATAAAAATAAAATTAAGAAAAAATATATTCACTGCTTATATTTTAATACGAAACAGCATCATGCAATCACAAATATGTTCAAATACATAATATGTAATGTAAATAAATAATTACATCAATAAAAAAAATATTTGTATAAAGCGAAATTTTGAATTTATTACTATTGCATCCCAAATAATAAAATAACTCATAAAGTGATTTTTATAATCTATCTAGGATAATTAATATTAATATTCAATATATAGTGATATTATATATTATAATCAAAAATTAGATGATATAAGTCACTAATAAACTTTGAGGTAAGATATTTAAATATTTTTAGTATTCCAATCATTATGTTAGCGGAACATATATATATATATATATATATATTAGTATATATATAATATAATAATATATTATATATATAATATATATATATATAATTTATATATTTAATAATATATATATATGTTAATACTATATATTAATATATAATATATAATATTAATAATATTAATATAATATAATATATATAATATATATATATATATTATATATATATAATTAATATTAAATATTAATTATAATATATATTAATAATATTATTATATAATATATATGTACTATAATAAAATAATATATTAAATATATATATAATATATATATAATGATATTATATATATTCCTACCCTAAGCTTGGGTCCTAGTCCTCGTTTAAACTCTACTCTTATATGTCTAATTACTATAATATAACCTATTATTCCTCTCAGTAGTCTGTGGATAGCGCTCATGACTATATGATCTCCAAAATATACCGATTCCTCATCTATAAATAAATAGCTAAGTCAACTTCTCTACCTATTACCTATAACTACTATATCGCCCTATTAATGCTCCACTTGTATAATACTAATCATAAAATCTTTGTAAAACTCTTATTTTCACTCTTCCAATTTCCTGGATCATCTGGAGTCTCATTCCTCTTCTTTCAGATCATTCAAGTTGAGGCTTTAGTTTCATTCAATTTACTAAATGACTGATAATGACATACTTTATATTATATTACTAACTGATTCTATATGGTCTTTACAGCTCATAATAAGTGATTACTTCTAATGGAGGTGTATGAGTCCTCTGCGTTGATTTATGGTTCGCTTTGTATCACATCCAAAGCCTTGAATTAGAAGATACGAGTTAGTCTCAGCTGTCACCATGCATACTCACATCCTCCTCTCGCATCTTGGGTTTCCTATTACTTACATACTACTTATTGCTCACTACTTATTTCTAAGTTTATCTCTACCGAGATCACTCTATATATATTAATCAGCACTCTAGTTGTAATGTGGATGACGACTATCTTCTCCTATTTACTAGTGAATTGTGGTGTTCCCTAGCCATAAGCTTCAAGTTATCTCTATCTCCTACATTTATATATCCTATACTTATTAATCATACGATTCTCCTCTAGCTGTACTTCCAACTATGTATCATTCTTTAATGCCTATGAATAGACTCAACTTTCAATCTTCTACTTCATACTTAAAATATCTGCTCCCCTCTATTTCTACTTCATAGAGTTTGCCTCTATCGTTTTCAGTACTTATCTGAATTCTATCATTTAGTTTCGATCTGATATAGATTGTATAGTATTTTCTCCCGTTGAGGTATCACTCTCGACATAACTCTATTGTAATAAAAGTCAACTACTTATAAATACTCTCAATTATCTATCTATCTCCCTTTACAATAAAAAATAATACATATCACTCATTCACCAAATCCTATTTACCTTATTATAACCTGAAATGAATGTTCAGGCCTGTTGAAATAACATAAAAACATTCAATCTTATATCCTTTTGAAACAATAATATATAATTATGTGCTCTTGAAAACCTCATATTTCAAACTGGGTGAGAGTTCTGTTCAGGTATTGTACATATGGGATATTTATTTATACCTTACATGCACTAGACTACTCTAAGTTGTATATGCCTTTAATTCGCCTCTTGTTAATGTGAGTAGATACTGTTCTCACATTTGAGAGGGGTGACCTTCCCTCAATATTAACCTATTATTCATTATTAATGAAATTCTAAGTTTAAGATATTGTTCAATTACCTGCGAAGATTTAAATAAACTCATGTATCCCCTACTTTCTAACTTACTCCACCCTTTATCTGTCTTCAACAGTTACGGATAGCGTGACCGTTCACTATCTCTTTTTCATATAGTTAACTAATAACAACTCATAGGTAAGTAATTATCAGTATGAGGGTATGTATTTTGGATCGACTCGAGCTGTTGTACCTATATCCTGATATGTGTTCATCGCGTAACCCAGTCTGCTACACTTGAGAAACGGTGCCTTTTTCATACACGCCTCCTCTGTCACGAGTCTCTATTCAATATAGAGCATTGTTAGCACGATATAGATAGAGGTACAGCGCCTCTGAGCTGTGTGTTTCCAGCTATTCGTGGGTGAGGTCTTTCTTTCCTGCTGTAACCTGTGTTTGATCTGTGCTGAGACTTCTGTACTCGTTTATCTCTCATGGCTTTTTGTACTTCTAAAATATGTACTAATGTATTTTAATTTCCTCTTCTCTTATCATTTATATCAGCAAAACGTTGCAAGTTAACCATCACTACTGAATAGAGATTTGTCATACGTCAGGACTGGAATGAGGAGTATAGTGGGCTTTTATTATACACTGTTTTATTTCTACCATCCTTTGCCTCTCTCATTCGTGGTGGTGTAATTAACTGATAATATAATATATTTATATTATATATGTATATATTATATATAAGATATATATATATATATATATATACTATATATATATTATTATTAATATATTAATATATATATATATATATATATATATATATATATATATAATATATATATATGATATAATAATATAAATATATTTATATACTTATATATATATATAATATATTTCATTATATTATATATATATATTAATAATATATATAATATATAATATATATTATATATATATAATATATATATATATATATATATATTAATATTTATATATATTAACAATATATATATTAAATATTATATACTATATATATATTATATTAATATATATATTATTATATTATATATTTAATATAATAATCTATATATATTATATATATATATATATATATATATATTATAATATATATAATTAATATAAAATAATACCCTACTTAATAAAACTACACAACCTATACCAATAATCCATATCATAAGTATATAACTATATAGATTAATATAATAATTAATATATAATATATATGAATGTATATATATATATATAACATATATATCATATATATAACTCACCTAATATAATCGAAATCATAACATCAACTCACTTATCATATAACTACATAATTATATTTAATAATTAGTATATATATATATATATTATATAATTAATTAATATATATATATATATATATTAATATTTATATATATATATATATTATATGATATAATAAAA
>JABUQX010086338.1:0-31008 GCA_015478945.1 Trachelipus rathkii | reverse complement strand
GCAGGAAATGAGCTAAGTTTCGCAAAAGATATATAGTTTAAATGTCTAGGTCTTTTGAAGGTTCTTTAGATTTAAGATAGTTGTTTACGCATATCTTTCATTTCAAAGTTAAGCAAAAAGCGGAGTGGCAAACAAGTCTTTGTCATCAAAGGACTGGGCTTAAACTCGCGACCAAGGCAAACAAATAGAAGATATCGACAATATCGATGAAACTGAAACAACTGAAATAAGTATATTTTCTCTGACCATAATTAACGAAAAGATAATATTCGGCTGTATTATACATTATATGAACAGAATTTCCATTAAATGGAATGGAATTTCTGGGAATGGAATCTAACTTATATGAAATAAATTTCTCATTTGAAATGGAAGGAATTAGTGTAATTATCAAAATGGAGTTAGTGGTTCGATCTTTATAGTCATGAGCATGTATTCAATGATGAATGGTATGCTTGTTGCTATCTAATGTATAATAGGATGTAGTTTAGTGTTTGTGTCATTTACTAGTATATATAGGATAACAAAAAAGATGTCGTGAATAAGAAGTTGATCATTAGCTTATCTGTTTTAGCTAATTGCATGATGTGATAAACTTACATTGATTGTATATCATGTTTAAAACTGTAACTGGAATGTTCAACTATTTCAATAATGATTTGATTACTACTAGTGATTAAGTATGTGGGGTTGCTAGTCGATCTGTTTTGAAATTCAATTAATTTTGCTAGGTTAATTAAAATTCTGTTAATGTTCGGTTTTTGACTTCAACTGCTTCTTTAAGCTTCATTAACTATAAATTTGAAGTACCGCGAAATTTCCTAAATATTATTTTATTTCTTAAATTTGAATTTGTTTTCAGTACGAGTGTACAAATAAAATATAAGAATATCTCCTCCCAATTCGAAAGCTGCTCTTTTATATCTAGTTTGAGAGTGGACCCATGGTAAGCTTTTTATTTCAGCTAATTTAAGGGATATTACTTTAGTTCTAATTTTAATGAGTTGAAATTCCAATTTATGCGCTCTTTGATTTATAGAAATATTAATACAAATTATCGTTAAACGGAGGCCAAAAAATTTATCTTTTAAAGTATCTATCATTTTAGTGGTTCTATATAGTAGTTTTAAATTCTGATGGGCATTCTAAAGATACAATCAAGTCAAGAATATCCTTCTTATGTGAAATTTACTTCACCGAGTATACAAAATGATACCTGCGAAGTACTCATGTCTCTTCATTAATGTTAGTGCGATGATAGACTGCAGGTAAAAGAAGGTAATGCAAAAAAACTGGACGCTAACAATTTCATTTACATTCTCGAAGACTGATTATTACTTCGATCAATTATTTAGGTCGCCTTCTTTACTAAAAGTAAATTAAATAATTAATGAAATTAAATTAATTAATTGCCAGGATTCAAAAGATCTTTTTAAAAATTAAACATCGGAATGCAAAACACGAAAGCCTTTAATTTTGTTAATGTTCAAATTGATAATCACGTTTGATCTGAGTTTCTGAAGATTGGATCAATTATTAATTTAGTAAATACGAGCTAAATTTTTAAACGTTAACTTTTATAATTAAAACAAAAAATTGTCAGAAAATAATTTTATTTCAATACATTAGATATTAGTTCTGATTCAATTAAACTGAAAATGAAAAATTAAAGATTATATTAGCATGAGGCTAATTAATATTATAAAGCTGATCAGGCTAATTAATATCAATCAAAGTCAATTATAGCATAAGGCTCATTCTGAATTAAAATCAAAATTAAAAATAAAAGCAAGCTGATTATATAGCTTTAAGCTAATAAATATTAGATAAAATTAAATAAAAGTTAGAATATATAGCTTAAGGCTAATACTTAATTAAAATTAAAGAGATTCTTAATAATATAATAAACAATTGATTATATTTATTATTCTAATACTAAATTAAATTTTAGATTGTTTATTTGTTTTCCTTATAAAATAAAAAAACATAATAATAAAAAACACGTTTCTAATAAAAAAATAAAAGTATATAACTAAAGTATATAACGGAAAACGTATAATTAAAATTTTCTATTTTTTTTTTATTGGTTTTATATTTAAAGAAAAGACTGACCCCTGGGGCAAAAAAAAAATTATCCGAATTCGACGGACATAATAAAAAATAAAAACTATACTAAAAGATTAAAATAGAAAGGTAAATGTGTATTTTGTGTATTGGTAATAGAAAAATAAAAACTTAACCTTAAAGGGATAAAGACAGTAAAATTAAAAATTAGAATTTATTACAAAAAATTTTAATACAATCTAATAGATTTTAACTCTTAGGAGGCAAGTAGTGGAGCGTTTCCTTCTTCTAGTTCATCTCTAATGGCCAAAACAAACTGGAGGTCTCTGTAACTCTGTTTCAGGTGACTTCTTTGTTGTTTTATCAGTTCTTGGTGATCTTGGTGGTAGGTGGAGGAGATTCTTTCTCTCTTTGCCTTGTTTGGCTTCTTGTACCTTGGTTCCACATCCCTCGGACTTCTGAATTGCTGGTGAGGTCTGTACACGGATCTTCTTCTCTATCATCTCTTGTGCCTTCAGATGTCTGATAATATCCAAATCTTTTGGAGGTGTTACCTCATCATTTTTGGGAAGTGCTTCAGAACTTGGCAACAGTTCCCTACAGTCCATTGCATAATGTGTTACCCAGCGATGCTCTTGTATTCTGGCAATGACAGGCTGTTCACGTGTCAGATCTTTCTGAAATTATATGAAGTCTTCATTGTCTGATTGGTATGATAGAGACAGTCTATTATTCTCTTTACTTGAGTTCCTTGTTTGTGAGTAGAATTAATCATCTAACTTCCTTGAGGAGTATCAGGTATTCTTTGATTACAAGAAGTTTGTGTTTCTACTACAGGATTCTTTTGTTCTTGTATTGAATCCTCTGGTAGAACATTTTGTTCGTCATAAAAATTAGGGGGAATCCAAGAAGAAGTGGTTGGAGATTCTTGATCATCTACCTGTCGATTTACCTCTTCAGATTCCATACTTGTTCTTTCTGTTGTAACTTTCGGGAAATCCAATGTTTCTTGAATTGCATCTGGATTCCAAATCTCATCATTATCAAATGAAAAGTGAGATTCTGTAATCCTTTTCTACTGGAATTATCTTTACATTATCCCGGTGAACGGAAATATTCTTGTACTTGAATTTAAAAGAAGCATAAGCTGTATTGGCTACCTTTATTGATTATCACAATAAAAGACCTTCAAATCTTTGTTCAATATAGAACTTGTTCTTGCGTTTTTTACAGCATTTCACAAAAACATAATCACCACTTTCAAATTCCTCTTTGAACTGTGGCATGTTTGTGTTCGCTTTCCATAGCTTTTAATGAGCTTTCCTTTTCTAGACATATTCTCTTGCTAAGTCCTTATGCTTCCCATCTTTCCACTACGAAATCTACCTCATCTGAATATGAATTTTCTATTTTCGATTTCTTATTTGTAAATGGAGAGACATAATATGAGGCATCTCGTAGGGAAGTCTCTTTAATATCCATGCAGGACGAAATGTGAAGAAGATCCAATTGATCTATTATACGAAGTATTAATGTATTTAGCAAAAGATAAGTATTTGACAATCATCTATGATTGTCCTTTACAAAATGAGGAAGAAATTTTCAATATCTGCATTCAATCTTCAAACTACACCATTTTGACTTGTTTTGTAGGGCAGAATATTAACCTTTTTTATCCTCAAGCCTTACATAACTCCTTTAAAAGCGCTGAAGTAATTCTGGGGGCATATTAAGCTAAAATTTCTGGCTCGAATGCCGAATATACTCTTTTCTGTAAAGCTCGATCAAATTACTTGGCTCGTTCTTGTCTTACAGGCGACTAATTCGCAGTATCTATTCAAAACATCTCTGAAGACGAGAATTGTGTTTGGCTCTGAAATTGAACAATGGTGGGAAAGATTACATACTATCCACGTGTACCTAGAAAACGGAGTCATAAGGAAAGAGCCATTCTGTTGATTTCAGCTTTCGGAGATCTTAAGGACCTTTAACCTTAGCACAAGACACGCACTGTGAACTTCTCCTTTACTAACTTACTTAAATAGGAAAACGTATCTCTCTCTTAAACTCGTTTTTCATTCCTTTTGCTGTCCCGCATGCCACTTCCAGTGAGCAATGGCATGATTATAACTGATAGATCATGCTATATGGGTACTACATGTATTTACAAAAGGTTCCTTTCAGTGCATAGCTACAGACTTTCTTATGGAAAATGTCGTGATAATTTGGGTTTTCCTTAGCCCAGCTTCTCTAAGTTTAATCATGTTAGGCCATTCTCTTCTAGCAATCAAAAAGCTCCTTGTTTTCAATTAAAATCTCTTCTTGTAGCATCGGTTTCTTTTCTCCTCTAAAGAAATAAACATTCGGTGCTTTGCTGGGTGACTACTCAAATAGTCAGGCGGTATGTTAGTTTTCCCGTCTTAACTTTATAGTTGGCGAAAAACTGTTTACAAACAAGTTCCAACGGCTAAGCGTCCGTTTGTTGTTTGTTGCGAAATATAAAACAAGAGGTTGATTGTCAGTTAATATAGTATGCATGGGGTACCAAACACTGGTATTCTTGAACGTTCATTGTAGTGAGAGCAAACAAAGCTAATACTCCTTTTCTATAATATCATAGTTGAGTTCCCTGCCTCTTAACACTCTTGAAACAAAAGATAACCGTTTCTCCCTTCCGTTATCCTGACATATTGCGTAAAGAACTCCCCCTATTCCATAGTCCAGGCATCTGTACCTATAAAAAATGGCTTCGAATAATCTGGAAAGTTAACTGAGGTTGAACAACAAATTCTCCTTTAAGAGCTCAAACACCTATCAGCATTACTCCTGTAATTCAAACTTAACATTCTTTTTATTAAGTTATGTAATGTTTAAGCAATTAGAGTCATTATGCACTTATTAAAAAGCGAAAATACGAGAAAATCCTAAATAAGGATTGTGTTTCCTTAACACTGGTTGGAAGAAACTTCTTTCATCGACTTCTAATCTTCGCTGGATCTATAAGAAAATCTCTTCCTAAATTTTTTAAATCCTAAGTACAAAACCGAAGTTTGTAGAAAATGACATTTAGTCAATTTAACTCTCAAACTTGTTTTCTCTAATGCAAGTAAAAACTTTCTTTAAGTTTCCAAAATGTTCTGCCTTATTTTTACCCAATGATTAAGACATCATCTAGATACACTTGGGCAATAGGTCCTAATAAATGGTTCAACGCGACTTGCATTGTCCTAGCATAGGTACTTGGGGCATTGCGGTGCCCAAATAATAATCTGGTTGGGCAGAATAATCTTTCCTTGTACGGAAAGCCATTAATTTCTGTGTTTCCTCCTCGACTTCGAGGGAATGGTAAGCATCTATCAAGTCACAGCTAGTAAAAATCGTACTGCCTTCTAGGGACGAGAATATTTCGTCTATTGAGGCCAAATAGAAAAGTATACAATCTGGACGCTTGGAAGGAGTTCAGTAGCCTATAGTCATATACACGACTGGTTTATTAGATATTCTTTTGGCACCACCAGTAGAGGTGAACTATGTGGCGAATAGCAAGCTTTTAATATATCCTTTTTTTAAAGCTGCATCTGTAAATTATCTCATGTCTTCCAGATAGCGACGTGGAAGCGTATACTGTTTCTAAAATGACTTTTTGGAGACGTTCTGGAGTAAGTTCTATTTCAAACTTCTGTATGGGACACACAGGAACTGCCATCATCATCTAGAGCAATAACGTCCTTGTATTCATTAACAAATCAAGAAGTCTTCTAGTTGTTCAGGGTTCTGTAAAATAGAAACATCGCTTTCATTTACTTAAATGAATTCTGTAAATAATCTCTCTGTTTTGTTTCTATGCATTCTTAATTGTTTATCTGATTATAATTTTCTGAGCAGGTTACTATAACAAGTAGAACCTAACTGCATTATTCTCTATAAGCAATACATTTTATTAAAAATCTTTCTTCTTCAATAAGTCCAAATCGGATGACATTTACTATGTGTTTTTTATTTAGCCTTAAATAAAAAGTTTTGTCACTTAAATAATATAACTCAACTATAACTATCTATGTTTCCTAACTCGGGCATTACAGAGTTGCAAAATATAATGGCCTAAAAACGGAAAAAGCAGGTGTTATTAAACACTTCTTTTCCAGTTTTAAATCTTCTTTACTCTGGTCTGACTTTCAAATAACCATAAGATTGAGCAGTTGCCATTGTTTCTTCTATTAATAGCAATTTAACTTCTATTTCTTCGTCTGCTATTAAAGGTCCTTCCTCTACTGGAGGAAGTTGTGAATTTTCTTTGTTCTCTTGAAGAACAACAGAATTTTTATTTATTTCTACCTTTGTAGACTTCTCTAATGAACTTTTAGTAATAATACTCTTTGTAGGCTTCTTCAATGAACCTTTATTCGTAATACTCTTTGTAGGCTTCTTCAATGAACCTTTAGTTATAATACTCTTTGTAGGCTTTTCCAGAATGGAACCTTTATTAATTAATCTCTGGGTAGGCTTTTCACTTGAGCCTCTATTAAATAATCTCTGTGTAGGCTTTTCAATAATGTAGCCTTTATTAATTAATCTCTGTGTGTAGGCTTTTCAGGAATGGAGCCTTTATTAATTAAATCTCTGTGTGGGCTTTTCACTTGAGCCTCTATTTATTAATCTTTGCCCTGTGATTGTTTAATTTAAACTTATTATTCTATTAGGAATTCTTTTCTATGATTATTAAATCATTTTATCTTGCTTAGTTATCTTTTCATCTTGATTCATGAGAAAATAACTTCCTAACTTGGCAAAGATTTTAACTTTAATTTCGTTATCCTCTTCCTTAAGATTTAAATGCGATGAAGAAAGGTCTATGGTTATAGGTAGATTAGCTAAAAGACTTGTACCTAATAAAATTCCATTCCAAGTTCCAGTGCTTCCAGTTTTACACACTAAAAAGGTAACTGGGTAATACTGTTGGTGTAGCCTTAGAAGTAGATCAACTTCTCCTATAGGGTGGATCATCTGAGTTCCAGAACTATAATACTAGCTTCTTAAAGAGACAGTTTAAATCTTCCTTCTCTTTCTATTTCCTTTAATCTATCCAACGATATCAAACAGGTTGTGCTCCCTAAATCTATTAGGCTATGAACTTCAACCTCGTTCTGACCTTTTGTTGAAGTCAAAAATTATTGACAAAAATTTCATGTCAATTTTGGGGGTTTAATTCCTACACCAAAGAAGCTAGAGTGTTACTAAAACACCTCTTTCTTTAAAAGCTTGAAGCTATTTTCTCACTTAATTACTGTTCTGCTTTACCGATTTCTCATTTAAATCTTTGCCTTAGAACATACAATTTTGTTCTCTGCGGAGATGATCTTGGTTGAAATAACTGTTCGTTCTCTTCTGTCTTCATCTTTCATGTTCAGATATTTTTCATGTTCTGGACCGCTTGCATTGATTAGAATCAGTGGAACTCTGGTTGTTTCTTGGGGACTTCTTACCTTGATAGCTTATGCTCATTCTTAGAGTAGAGTTTGAGCCTTCTAAGCATCTTGAATCATTTTTAGTCTCCGACCTCTTCAGCTTTGACCCATATCAAAATCAGTGGGGGTTATTATATGGTATTTACCATATTATTTTCATTTCGTCATTAGAATCGCATACAGGGCATTCTTGCAATTTTAGACGTGAACCCCGCGCATGAACTTCCTCACAATCTTGCAGCTATGTGTTTTGATTCCAACCACAGTTTCGAGAATGATGGCCTAAAGATTCACACTTTTTAGGCAATAATCCATTGACTTTATTTCTTTACTGGAGAGATTTTCTTAACTACTCCCTTATTAGGTCTTATATTGGAAGAGCTTAGTTCTTTTTCCCGAAAACTTAGAAGTATTCTTTTTATACCCCATTCCATCGTCTCTGTTCCTCATGGAAGGGTTGTATGTAGTTCTTTCTTTCTTAATTTACATATTTATTATGCTATTGTTCTCTGAGTATAGAAACACTCTAGCTGTATTTACTTCTATCTTAGTTCAGCTCTACTGATTAGGCCTGGGAACAGAGACTACCTCTTCCATATTTGACTAATTCGTCTAAAATTTCGACGAAAACTTAAGTCTGGATTAAAGACTTTAAAGACCTTTTCTCTAAGTCTTCTATGATCTCTGAGCTCTTCCATACTCTCTTGGATATTTTATTTTATTAGATATTTATCTGATTTGCCACACATGCAAGAAGTATTTAAACTCTTAGGAACTCCAACGTGGCTCATGGAAGATCTCACACTAAAGATGTTCGCAATGTAGATTCGAGTGAGCAAGATGCAAAAGATAAGTTAGCATATCAGAGCGCGTTTAAACGAAATAAATCTATGAGCTCCGCGGATCTCTCTTCTTTATTCTTCCGCGCTACAACGTTCGTATTCGCTATAAAAAGGAGTTCGGCGAGTCGCTAAAAACGTAAAGGTCCTATATTGAATACTCCTGTGAACAATGTTCAGGTAGCGAAAATGAGAGAGAAGTGTCAAAAATCAGGTTGACTTGCTGGCGGTAGGGACCCATTCGCGAGGCATAAAGAAACTCATTAATATTAGATAAATTATATAGAACCAGAACAGACAAAAAATGAGCACAAAAAATCGAACCTCAGAAGTGCAGTGAGTCTTTCCTAAAACAGCATGAAACAGACCAGATCTGCTATAGGACGTAATTGATTCACGAATATATTGCGCCCGAAGCATCCTCTCCTCAATACTATAGATGCCAGCCAGAGTGAAGCCCGAGCAAGGATGGCAGAAATCTGTAGCGGAAACGCTACTAGGTCAGCCAAGGAGAGGTGACGGGTAAACTACCGCACTCTTGGGGTCAGAGCGCCGTTTGCTCTCAATTCGGTACCGTTCGTTGCCAAGAACTACTAACATGGAGTACCCAACAGAACTCAATACTGTGTGTTCTGCGTGCACATAGTACAGTAGGTGAGCTATGTTGATATTAGTAACAGAATACGGTAGTAGGGTTTGAAAAAACTCCTAATAGGTATCAGCAACGCTGGAGAGTACGTCCGAGAATCCTAGTATGAATATATATGCTCCCACGGGTGGAAGTACGATCTGTATCACTACGTCATGACAAGCTATTAGTTCGTCTGAAAAAAACAGATCATAAAAATTAGTATAGGCGGTAGGGTATGGTATAATATTAAGTGTAATGTGTTCGGATATACAACACAGTGAGAAAGAGTATTTACCTATTCCATCAGATTTTATGAAGACTCAACTCGGGAGTCAATATTCAGAATACTTTGATTTTCCAGCTCTCGAGTCTACAGCGTTCGACTGTACATAATAGTGAAAAGTCCAAACTATCATCCAGCAACCTGGGTGCGCCTCGGACTTATGATTCAAAATGGAGACTGTATTATCTCTTACTGTACTATTTCGAGAAAGAGCTATGTGCGATATAGGAGTTTTGTAGAAAAGTCTGAAGTAAATATATGGTAAAATTCTATAGTTGAATGAACCTCTCGATCCCTTGCGTAAGGAAAAAGGTAGCCGGAGCGACAGCCAAGAAACAGAAGAAGTTCCAACTTCGCCGAATGTAGCTAGAAATAATTAGGAAAAGCGAGCTATCTGTGTCCATACAGCCGACTTCCTACGTGTGAGGTTAGGTTACTAAAATTGCAGCCGTAATAGTCTATTGTATGACTGAGATCGAATATGACTAACAGCGACCAGGGGGTGCCTCAGCCTACCGACTGGCTCTATGTTGCTGTTCCGCGTCTCCGACCCTCGTTACTACATGAGAGAAACCCAGTGCACAACGCCAACGCATATCAGGAGAACAAGTTCTATCCTGTACCCTTCCCACAGTACATGTACATTTTATGTGGGATTGAGCAATGCGAGGAGGACGGGAAGTCTCCCTGCAAATACAATTGCGACCTTATAGTCCAGAATATTTGACCAGACTTCAGTCCCTTATTTATAAACATTATTAATGGCTTGAGGTCATTTTAGGTAGATCCACGGACCCTAGTCCCAATTTTCATGAAACATATATGAAAAATTTAAAATAATCTGAAAAGAAGGAAAAACAAAAAAACCTCGAGAAATGACCAAGAAAAAGTTATAAAAAAAATCCAAGCCAAATCTGTTCTGAATATCTTTGTATTATATTAATCAACTGTTCTGTAAGGAATCACGTTTGTCAACCAAATGTTATATTACTAACCGAAAATGCATAACTAAAAAGTTTTCTAAGAGGTGATATTCTGGCGTGACGAACCGACAGACTTTTTCACACCACCTAATGCTGTTGCTGCCTTGTGTAGGAGAAATAGTTGGTCCCTGTATTAAATATGAGTCACATATTTGAAGTAGTCCTTCTAATACAGTTATTCCTAGGAGAGTTTTTGGCTTTTCGTTGTATCAAACCTTTTGCTCTCCTAACTCTTCCATTGTCTCTCATATCCGTCGAATTTTTATATTATTGCTTTAAAAGATTTCATTGGTTGCTAGCAGTCTTAATCTTAAAACTCTTCGTGTAGAGCTCAGAGCTCATGAGACTCGTCTTTCTGACCCCAAACTTAGTTATATAAAATAGAATTCCACAGCTCATTAAATCGACCGAAATTCAGGAGCTCGAGTTCAAAAGACCCGCTTTCATATCACCCTCATCACTTTCTCAGTGTTCATTGATGTGTCGTGCGCTGACTTATACTGGTGAACCCCGACCCACCCAAGTCTTCTGAAGGTAAGATCGCCCCTCCCTCATACATCACAAGTACGCGCGTGCTCCTCATTCTACGTCTTTGCACGTGCGTTCTCTGTAATACTGTGCATCGATTCACTACGTGTTACATCGTCCTCTTCATTCCTGCGTGCTCGCACGTCTCTCCTCCTGCTTGCATCCTCTCAGGTACATCCCTGCACTCCTGCTCTTCTCACTACTCTCTACCTGCTCTCTTACTGCTCTCGCGTCAGCCCATTCTCCCGATCTCGTAACTATCGCTATGCGGAACTTTTGCGATCATGGCTGCGAAACCACTCCCTACGACGAAGGTTTAGTTATCTCTCGGCAGGAACATGTCACGCTGGCCATGGTATATATCACTGTATGGAAGTAAAATGTATGCGTGTTCTGAGCATACACGCGCATATGAAGACTCCATCCGAGTAACGCGTATGCGATGCGCAGTTATGATATTCTCGAGTGGGCGGTGAGCGCAGTCAGAAGTCTTTGCGGCGCAGGAGGATGTACGGTATAGTCTCGCTAGAGATAGACTCGCAGTATATCTTGTTCTCGAGTTACGAGGGGAATGTTGCGAATCGACAGCTTACTGAAAGCATGTACCAATATTATTATGCTTCACGCTTAAGCTTCAATCTCTCTCCCTGTCTGCCCTGTTCACTCTGAAACAGTTCCTACCTAGAAGACATTCTCTCAATTTATCAACAACTTCTCGGACGCGCGCGGCGTGTAAACACACCACCTGACTACACGAACGTCCGAACGCAACTCTCAACAATCGTGAAGGAATTCATGTGAGAGTGCCCTAAGTCCAAAGAGTGGGTAGTCTCCGCAAACCCCACTTCCATCTATTTCATATGCCTTTTCGAGTCTAAAGAATGACGGCCAGGTCATTATTTGAAGCGGTAAAGATTCAGAATTCGTGATCCAATACGATTAAGGAGATGAGATCCTGAGTAAGATCGAGCTAATGGCGACGTAAAATAAACATATTATAGTAGTCACGCTTAAAAGTATTATATGAGAGGTTCATCCCGTGGACAAGATAGTGAGATAACTCACCAATTCATCTCTCATTAGACGTACATATTATTGCTAGCGTCATGTATATAAATATGTGAGAGGGCATATGTTATCTGAGAAGAAGTCGGATCGTCCTATAGTTGGAATGGGATCAAAATAATTATAATGCATAGAACGATCAAGTGAAGTAAAGACCGCCTCCATCCCTATAATTTCTATTATGATATAATGCGAAGAATGAAAAGCATGCTTACCCTGATTACTTTTTACCCGTTGGAAGCTACCTCCAGCAATTTATCGTTATCATAACCATATTATTGATGATTTTCAGTGCATACGCACGATCAGTAATTTCACTATTATCTCACTCTAGTATTGGTCACGACTATTCGTGAAGTCTTATCTAGCTTACTAATAAATAAAATATGTACCTGGCCTGACTTCTATATGATCTCAAAGATAATTAGAATAGCAATAGTGGTAAGTAGTTGGGGTTTTGCGTTCTCTCAAACAGTATAATAACTTTGGGGTTACACCCTATATTCTTCATTTTTTGAATTCGGACTCACGTTCGTTTCAGGTACGTTGTGGCCGCGCTGGTCTCAGATGTAGTTTTGTCCTGAGTGATACAGAAAGTAGTATAATATCTAGATTTGCTTAGCGTATAGGCTGATTTAATATATCCACACGCACTAGTTTAGCCTTTGCATATACAGCTATCTGTTGCGAGTGTTCGAATGGAAAATATTGTAGAGGCTTTACGTGCATGCGCTAGACAAGAATATGACGCTCTCGCCGCTGCTGCAGCAAAAACCTTCGGTAATTTCTTTTGGAAAACGCATGGAAATACTTATCGTCTACGCACTAATCGATCACTCAGAGCTGCTTAACAAAATCTCACTATATAAAAGTGTTTATCCATTGACGATGCTAGTGCGCGTTAGGCTTTACATATTTTCGTCGTATAAAAGTCGTGACTCAGTGAGTTCCTGAGTTAGAAAAATATCCTGTCGTAGGAGCGTTATCTCGTTCTCATTGTCCTCACTCTTACGTCTCGTATGGTCTCACCCTACTATTCATACGTTGATGGAGTACCGAGGTATGTACGGTTTCCTAGTTCTGATAATATTGATCGATATTGTAAGCTAGCTCACTACTGACAGACTTTCTCATACTCATATTTATACTTTCCTTCAAAGCTAATATGTACCATACGTTCTTTGATAGAATACTGGCTTTGCCGAGACCTAGCGAACCATAATTGTGTATGATTCCAGCGAGGACAAGACATAATAACCTGCTATTCCACTCACTATATATACTATTTCATGCTAGTAAGTGTACGGTGACGACATATAATTGTAGATATATAGTATGCCATTATTATGGGCAGCTTTCCCTCTACTACTCTCACTACTACTTTTCCCCATTCAGACTTAGACGTGAGATCTATATAAATGACTTTGCAACGGATTAGCTTCTACGTTTATCTCTCGTAAGTTAGAGAGGCCTGGTAAGTGGGAGGTACGTGAGATAGGTTAATTATGCCTATATCTGCGGGGGGCTCATGTTAGTTCGTGTATCTTCGCTTCTAGTTCCTATATATATACCTACCTCTCGCCTTGACCAATCATATTATAGAGCGTTTGTCAACCTTCTTAATTGCCCATTATTGACTGTATGAGTTGTGTAATTCACATCTTATGTATATAATTCTATCGACCTATTCCTCAGCAGAGCTGGATCAATATGCTATTTTAAAATTTTACACCTCATCTACTCTTGCAATAGACTGAGAAATCACTCATATACTAACCATCTAGCACTTTTGAAAGTAGTTTTAACAACTCTCTTAGTTTCTTGTGCATTAGGAGTGATACCAAGCATTCACACGTGTGTATTTTTTTAAAACTTTTGAAAATTATCTAATTAGCAGTAAGACTAGATCACGTAGCGACTCTTTTAGCCGTTAAAGCCCCGTGTTTCAAAGACGGTAAAGTAGGTGAGCTTGGAGAAGCTGTAGTTTCTATGACAAATCACTTGTATCCTATACTTTACACAGTAGTCTATTTTGTGTTGATTTATATTGGCATTGTAACAATACTCTTAATATCATAAGTACCTATTTTTGGCAGAAAAATAAGTGACCGTCCCATACCTTAGTCACCTAGATATGAAGTCTATTATATAAAAATTTTTACAGAATATTTTTAATAAACTCATCACTTCATTATGAGGATTCTCTGAGATGATGATTCTCACTCAGTATGATTAAATACCTCTCTCTCGTCAAAACCCGTAACCCGTTGGTGTTTGCTTTCTCTGCAGAGTTTAATCACATACACCATTATGCACTCTTTCAGTATTCTTATTTAGTGAATTACTGCATTCATTGATACCACTATCCATTGAGTTCAGTTTGGGGTTCGCTCCATGTGGTGTTCTTGGGGGACGTACGGAGAAACCACACACACCAAAAAAATAAGAAGTATGAGAGACCAACCGGACGGTGCTACCTAAGTCAGAGTGTCTGTTAGTCATGTCTCACTTTATTCTCGATTAGCTGTGGGCCTGGGCGTACTATTTCCCTGCTCAGAATTTCTCCATTCTTTGCTAGTTACGTAGCTTCCTACTCTGAGCTGGGGTTGAGTGTTGTCAGGGGAGTATATTTCGTTAGGCGTACAATTCTCGGAGTAAATAAATCCCTATCCCTTGGCGGTTCTCTCTTATGTATGGAAGAGGTCGATACCTGGATGTGGTTCTGTAGTCATACGTTGTCTAGTAATTGGTCATACAAATCTATCTATATGTAGGTTTCTTATGTTATCGCACGCGGTGATTCTCACTATAGTCCTGCCTTTCTTCTCAAAGTTTCCTTACTACTAACTGATCACGTTCAAAATTCTTTTGTGATTGTACTCAATATGCCCTTCCTCGGCCGAGCTTTCTACCGCCTCGAATCCCGACACACCTGTTTGGTATTTAGATTAAGTGACGTAATCGGCTAACGTTTACTTTCATTCAGATTAGTTCTGATTATCGTACATCATTATAATAGACTGCTATCACTATTTAAATTGTAGCATTTAGTCGTGTGTGAATACACTTATGACTCTTCATCTTAGAGCGGCCAATTATAAAGCTTTGTATCCCTATCATTCCAATTTTATATATTCTATTTTGTTGGTTATTCCTCACCTTCCGTTGTTTGCTCACGTATTTAGTATCGCATTATCTTGTGTTATGCTGTGGCTCCCTGTCCTTATCTCACACATATCTATATATATCTCTACTCTAATCTATCTCTATTATATATAAATCATCCTATACTCATATATCTTTATCTACATCTTATCTTAATTATTTAAGCTACTTAATTCTAATCTTCATCATTACATTAATATCTCATCTCTCAGTCTCTAATTTATCATCATATCTTATCTCATTCATTCTAATCTCATTATCTATACATCTCTAATTCACTTACTTATCTAATTCATGCTCATTATTTATCTATATTATCATCAATCTACTACTCTTACTCATACTCTTTCTACTCTCTCTTATCTTCTATATTCATCTCTACTCTTTTTTCTTTCTTTCAGGAGTTTTCGTTCTTATATCGGAGCAGAACTCCAAATCCTTTAATATCTCTATTTTCTCTAATTTCGAATTTATTCTAATTTACTCACTTTATTCTATCTTATAAGATAAATTTTTATCTTTCATTATCTATCTCCTCATATTGTCTTTGCTTGTATATCTCTCATCTATTTTAAAGCGTCTTATTAATCATCTCTATGTATCTATCTTATCTCAATCAGTTCAAATCTCATATCATCTTTGATATCTCTCTCATTAATCATACTCATCCTCATACGTCAGTAGGTGGTGAGTTCTATTCTAATTATATAGGTGGTGTATTACATCGATATCTATCATCTATCCTCATCAATCATATTCTTTAATTCTCATTATATTATATGTGATGCTATGCTTTGATGATAGTGATATTAGTGTTCCTATATATATCTCTAATTATATAATTATCTATATCTCATCATTCATCTATCTATATCTTAATCATCTTCTTATCCATTTCTTATAATCCATAAGGCAGTGGTGCTATTGTGTGGATGCGTAAGTAAAAACCTGAATTCAGTAACGATCGATCCGCCCAAATCCGGATAGTTCGAAATACCGGAAAGTCTTATTTTCCGTCTCTTCTTCTTTCTATCATCTACTAGATAAAATAACCTATAATGCTTCTTTTTTATTACTCGAAATATATAAATACTTAAATCTAAACAAAATTTTAATATTCTAAATATTAACAGTTTTATTCTAATATAAAATCTAATCATATCATCTCTTTTTTTTCATACATTCTATCTCCGATTCTTGTTTGATACTTCTGATGATCTATCTTTTATCAAGTACTGAATCAAATAATAATAATAAGATTTCGATTTTAGAAATTACTATAAAAATTAATTATTAAGAATAATTAAATCAATGAATGTAAATTTTATAAGATCATTTTCTTTGAATATACGACATCGTAAGAAATTGAGTATTCTCTTGGCACCGCTCATTCCTTCAATTGATAATCAAATATTCATAAACTAAATAAAAATAAAATCAAATCAATATATTATATAATTATCATTCTCTCTCTACTGTTTATTACTATAATTCATCTATAATCTATTTGTTATTATTATTAGTTATTATTGTATTCACTACGTATGTTGGTAGGGTAATATTATTATGCAAGAGAAATTAATTGATGAAAATGAAGATAAATCTGATGTTGATAACGAGC
Source organism: Trachelipus rathkii (assembly GCA_015478945.1). Classification (NCBI taxonomy): domain Eukaryota; kingdom Metazoa; phylum Arthropoda; class Malacostraca; order Isopoda; family Trachelipodidae; genus Trachelipus; species Trachelipus rathkii. Next base: position 14,364 of record JABUQX010086338.1, on the reverse strand, counting down.
CTTCCTGCCTCACTCTTTATTACTTATTAGTGATAAAAGCGTCGCCAGTCAAAATCATCAACGACGTTCACGGTACATAGCTCGACGGACTTCTACTTTGAGCTCTCGCAGTTGTGGGTTCATTCCTTGGCGGTTAGTAGGCTACTAAATCACATACCTTATAAAAGATGTAGCGAGGTGAGTATCGGTGGTATATTTATAGACTTAGTAACCCGCTCATTGATATATCCTTAATTATGTCACCTTGAACCGCATTCCTATCTAATTATTGACACTTCTTTACTTCCACCCTATATATCTGCTAAACTCATTTCTTTTCACCAGGCATTTACCTTTAGGATCCCCAATTAAACTATTATTCTTCCTCCGCGGTCTCTCAGTCCGCTGAGTACCTCCTACCATCCCGAGCAAAAAAACCACTTAATCCCCGCCTTAAGGAGTATATTATACCCTTATTTTATATTAAATAGTATAATCACTCTCTATCCTTTTTGATTATTTTCTCAAAACGCATTATTTACCCCCTCTTTCTCAACAACCGCCCAGTCTCTCGACTCGTTGCCAACTTTCGCCGACTTGCTCACTCTGTTTCTGTTCGCTGAGCGAGATGTCATCCTACTGTTGTAACCTAGTCATACGCCGTCCTGGTGATTCCACTCGCACATTCGTAGGTCTACTTCTATTGAATGCCTCCCCTGCGAGAGTATAGGGGGAAGGATGCTGATATGATTATTTCCTATCCTTCTTCTGAAGCTTTCAAATAAACTGAGTGTTTATTAAATGTCCTCCACTCTCCTCACTTTACGCTGTCCTTTCCCTTTTCTTTCTTCTCTCCTGTTTGACTAATCTTTCCTATATGTTATAATACTTAAACGGTATTAACCATTATATTATTTAAAAATCAAGTGATTAATATGAATTATTATGACTAAGTATTTTGATCAGTACTGATGTCGCATAATAAAATGAAAGTCTCTCTGAAGCGCTGTGCGTGTAGTGCGTTGTGGAGGGTTAACTCATTTTTTTATACTTTAAAAGGGTTGTATATCCATATTTAAAAAAACCACTGTACTCTATTTTTATATATTTCTATTCTTTATTTAGTTTTAATAGTATTTATATAATTATAATAATTATTTATAAAGAGAGTCTGATAATTTAGTTATATTTTACCTCTTTATGAATTAACGGAATTAATTTTATTTCGTATTCCGTAGGAAAAGATGAAAAATGATCTTGCATTTATTTTCCTTTTTTGTTTATAAGTATATATTATCCTATTATTGAAACAATACGATATTATGGGGAATACATTTTGAAGATAAAATAATTCTTTTTTTGTATTATTATATTCTATATAATATTTTATTGGGTTGATGTTTTATTCATCTATTATATAGAGATGAAATATTTATTTCATACATTTAATTAATGCTATGTCTGTATGAAGAAAATTCCTTATAAAATTAATGATTTCATATCAATGACACTTCCACCACCCCCTCATATCCCTTTACATTAGGGTTATTTGTATATTTATGTTGTGTTTGTAAACATTGTATATAAGATTGTCGATAAAATGCCGTATGCTAACACATACGAAGGTACATACATGTCGTAAGTCGAAATAGACTCCTTTTGCAAAAGAATATTCAGTTGACAATTGAATTCAAATTTAATATTTCTCTTTGAACTTGTCTGAGCATATTTAATGTAAATATATATATTTAAAACAATTGTTTCTTAAAAATAAAACTTATTATTTCTAACATTATTTTTAGCTTAACTTATTATTTTTAAAGCAGCAAATAAGCTTTCAAAATTCACTAGTCTAGGAGGCAAAGCTGTAATTGTGTAGCATCTTGCAAAATTTCAGGATAGCTAGGGATAAACTTTTTTAACTGTTAACTTTAATTTCCGGTCGATTTTCATTATTTCATCTAATGCCTTATGGAATATTATCATTTTTCTATAGGATTTTTAGGTTTAAGGCCTATTAATAGTATAGATTGTCTTTTATCAATCGCTTTTCTGCATGCATTAATTTGTGATTTTAATAAGTTGTTTATGTACTAATAAATAATTTTACTTTCATCTTTGAAAAATATTACCTCAAGGGTTTTTAACATCAATAAATAACTAACTACGAACATTTGTAGTATTACAAGTTCAATACATAATGAATCCCGAAACACATCAAGTGGTAACTATTTTTCTAAACCAACATTTTTTGATTAAAAAGCACCTGTATAAATATATAGATAAATTAGTAGCAGCAAACTTAACTAAGTGTAATTTAAGATTCCTAAAAGGTTGTTTGAAAGATTGTGTAATCCCGAAATCTTCACTTCAAAGTTTATTTACATACAGAAAAATGACCCTTTTCCAAGATAGATGTTTCGTGTTGTGAGCCGAATGCACAGGATATGTAAATAAAATTTCCTTAGGCAAAATTCCATCGCATGCACGAAGACCAATTTAAAATTTCTTAAATACAAAGTCCTATTTAAAATTTCACCATAGATTGAACCAATCTAAGTCACAGTATTCACGTCTCTGCATTGTTTTTATGGCATCATATAATACTAGTCTGCGGAGAAATGTTCTTAATTTCATATCTCCCCAAAAATTATCATTTAGATAAATCAAAATCTACAATCGTTTTCTCTCTTAAAAACATGGCAAGGTAAAGTGTTCAAGATACAATAAATTGTAACGCTAAAATCCATTACAAAATTCCTATAAATCGAGAGTCATTATGATAAATTTGGTTTTATAAATTTATGAGAGAAAAAGTTTCGTCAAATAATGCAAATTTTCCTCTTACGTCTTCCTTCGATAGTATCTCACTAATTTTCAGTATTTTGCCGCTAAAAAACGGCGTTATAATATTCAATTTCCTCTAAAATTATCAATTAAATATTTAATTCTCTTTCCATCCACACATGAAGGCCTCTAAATAAAGGAACAGTCGAGTGGGTTCTCCATAAGTTGAGTCTTTATATTATATTTATAAAGTAAATTTCTAAATGAAGTTAACAAGTTATAAGAACATATCCTCAAAGAGTTATTAGTATCCTTATGTTTTCCAGGTCCTTAAGATTGCTTATATACCTATTTAGAATAAATATTTTCTAACAAATAATCCGCTAACGGCGCAGAAATCATGTACCTTATATATAATTTATCCCCATTAAAGACCTTCTCCAAGGATAAATATTATCTGAAAAACTTCGTTTTAAACTACGGATTCCTACATTCTAAGTTTCAGTTATATTTTTATATCATTATTCAGTATTATATATTACTAATTATATAACTTCATAAACTTCTTTTGAATATTTGAAAATCGTACTTCTCCACTCAATTCAATTCATATTACTTTATTAAATCATAAAAATCAGTTAAACCGCATTTATTAGCATTTATTACACAAATTAATTTATCCCTTGGATCAGAACTTTTAGTTCTTCTTATAATAAGGTATAAGTTTCATTTTCTTCGTAGTGTACTTATTTACTATGTAAATATTTATCATATATAAGGAATCGTATATATATTCAGTTGAAAATTATTTTTCTTCTTAGTTATTCCTGGATATAGTCTATTCAGTGGTCATTATTGGAATTCAGAACTTTCTGTTGTTTCTGAAGCTATTAGGATCTCTTTTCTAGAACCGACAGAACCTGATACCTATACTTCACAGGACCCAGAGGTGTAAGGTGATATCACTCATCAATAAAATTCGAGATTCTTTGGTTATTTAGAGTGAATGATAGATTTACGTCATCTTAGTCTCGAGCCAAGACCGGGCTTTAGAATTACACCACAGGATTTTACCTTTGCAACACACGGTTAACTACACGTTCTTATTAGGGGTCTGCACATGGTGTGATGTGTCTCTCAACGTTATTGTTCCCAGAGTATAGCGAGAGCTTAGAAGGTGCTGAGAGGAAACGCGCGAAGTATGTCGTCAAGTTTTGGTCCCACTAAGATTATCTGAAATTGCTTCACTTTATTGTGAAACTAGTTACAGCTAGCCTTGTGTGTCCATTCATTTGCTATTGTTAGAAGGGTGCTGTTGAGAAGGATAATTAATCTCTTTACTAAATTAATGTGGAGTATTCATTTCTGGTGCGCATTTGGTTCTCATGACACCTTATATCGTACCCCAATAAAGAGGTGAAAATAGAACCTACGTCACCGTGGGTAGAGATACGGGGTGTTTCGCACTGTGTGATAAGGTTGAAACGGGTAATATATAGCCGAGAGGGAATCACCTGTCTCTCAAACTGATTTATTTTTGTGACTGTAATGTAGACGAATTGCGTCTGTAGAGAGGTCGGAAGGATTCGCATGCGGTCTTCTGCCTTCTTAATCATATAAGAGCTCATAGCGGTAAATATCTTCATTAAAATCTATCAACACTAATAGTTTCTCCTTACGACTAACTTGAAGTCACAATTCACATTAGAAAGCAATTTTATATATTGATCAGTATTATCGTTCGTGTGCATCACATATTGCTTGAATCTGGTTAACCTCAGTGCTGTTTTTATTCGCTGTGTAATCTACTGTCATCTGTTAACAGAGTTATATAAAAGATAGGCACGTGCTGTCTAGGCCATTTCAGGCTCAAATTTGCAAATTGCGCAGCTACGATAGGTTTGGTTTAAGGTTATGATCGCTATAGAAACAATTCTCGAGCACTGCTCGTGACACATATATTCTGTTTATTCAGCGTAATTAAAGGACCTTAGTATGCCATCGTGTCAATGTGTTACCTGAAGCAGCATGATGAACTGAGAACTTAATCCATAAATATATGTCTAGGAGAACATCTCGATGTGCAATAAATATCCCAGCCATTCATCTGATTCTGTCATACTTACATCACATTCTCGCATCTTGAGTGAATCTCCGTATCATTTAATTAAGCACTCTCGCGTAATTCTTTGCATACTTTAGATTCTTTTAATTAATTCACTTCTCTTTCGTAAAGGCACACCACGTGATGCAAAATAAACAGAATATTCATTCGTCTAAATTACTGTCTAAATGCAGCAATGTCAGAACGCTATACGACACTTAGGAGAGAGTGCAGTTGTACTTTCCAGATCCTTTATATCATAAGACATTCCAGAGACGTTATTAATACAACTCGAATAGTAATCCGAGTATGTTGAGTAGTATGTAGAATTCGGTAGGGCTAAGTCATTCTAGAGTCGAGATAGTATTATGACATAGAATAGAACCTATTACGATAGAATAATTACGATTAGTTATACTATATGAAATTAATCACATGAGGATAAAAACCGTCAATGATGATTAGATAGGATAGTTAGGATATGGAGTTGAGAGACTCTTCAGATTCCTCACATTGGTAATATAGATTATTAGCAAGAAATTACGACACCAGATAATGTGTAATATATATATTTCAATTATATTATTATTATTTAGATTAATTAGTAGAGAGTTCTAATAATTATGGATAAGAATCGGATGATTGTAAATATTAACTGAGGTTCCTTAAATTACTCGATTTTACAAACATTATTAGTAATTTAATATATACTGATAACAAATGCAAATAAAAACAAGCATTAAGAAAAATAGAACAACAAACGATTAACCACACAAACAGAGGTTGAAACCATTATTGATAAAACGAACAAAAATTTAGAACGTGTAGATTTGCTATTTTTCACATTTACAATTTTATTTATTCAAAATTTTCTAAAAACGTAAGCTTGTAAGTGCGATGCAATGAGATTCTTATATGGAATGAATGTGCAGTACTTTCAAGAAGCGAAAAACGAGCTTCTTTCCTTACTTTCTTCATTTTCTGCTATTCCCATATCCCTTTTAAGCCTGTCGTTTTGAATATAGTCGTTTATTATGTTATGTCCTTATTGAGCTTTAACTCAACTCTAAACTAAATAAATACATCAATTATTAATATTTAATATAGTATATATATTAATTATATATACTTATATATAAATGATATTAATATAATATTTATATTAATATATACATATATTACTTATATTATATAAATAATATATATATATTAATATATTATATATATTATATTAATATATATATATTATATTATTATATATATATTATATTATAATTATATTATATATATATATATATTAATTTTAATTTTATAAATATGCATCATTATTAGTGATGGTATATAGTGACTTTATAGTTATGAGTGTAATATATATGGTGATTAGTATACTATCTAAAACTCATTATTGCAGTAGAGAAATAAATTATTGTATATACTATTATTATATTTAATACTCATAGATCTGAATTAACTACATTATCTAATCAATATTTCTAAACAATTAATAATATTACTTAGTGCATATTAATGGTTTATTATAATATAATAAGTAAACATTTAGTGGCCATAGATTTTTAATTTACAATAAGTTTATATCTTTATTTTAGTCTGGTAACTGTTATTTAATTGTCTATTTAAAATAACTAATATTTTTCTTTAAAATTGAGGTAGGTGAGTATCTTTAAGGAACGCCTAACTAAGTATGAAGGTCATTATTTAAAATTAGGACGAAAATACTTATTATGTATTATATATATATTATATATATAATCTGATTTTAACCTATATGCATGATATTTTCAAAAATTTAGTTATAGGGTAATTCGTATTATATAGGCAGTAGTTTATTAATTATAGATAGTAAGAATTATTAACCTTATATTTTCCTCACTAATAATAATTTAATATGGTTCGATTATATATAGTTACTTAAAAAGATTATCATTTTATAAATATTCACTACTGAGTCAATAAAATACTCATAAATATATAATAGTGAAAAGAAGCCACAAATGAGCAATAGATTATTAGATAAGGTATTCACTATCAAGGGTATTGCAACTCTAAAGTAATATATACAATTAAAACTGTGAGTCTTTTTTGAGTAGTATAAACTAAATATAATTATATGATATTATATATATATATATAATATATATATAATATAATATTAATTATTATAATAATATATATATATATAATATAATATTTAAATAGTAATTATATAATATATTATATATTTATATATTATATATATATATATATATAATTATAATATATATATTATATTATATTTATTTAATAATTAAATATATATAAATATATATATATATAATAAATATAATATTAATTATATATACATACATATATGTATATATATATAATATATATAGATAATATTTAATATTAATATTAATATATTAATATATATATTATGAATATATATATAATAATTTATTATAATATATATTATTATTTAATATAATATATTTATTTAAATAATTATATATTTATATTGATATATTATATATATATATATATATACTATATATATATATAATTAATACTTAAACATATATATATATTATATTTATACAATCAATATATATATATATATAAATATTCATATTATATTATATACTATAATTATATATTATATTATAATATAATATTTAAATTATATATAATATATATAATATATATATATGAATTATATTTATTATATAATTAGTAATTAAGAGATAATATAATATTTTAAGCACTAAGTTTGCTTAATTAAGGAAAGAAATTAATAACTTTTTTTATCTCTGGTGAACTAACTTATCCCTACTTATCCTAACAGAACACAAACATCCATTACAAACAACACTCACAATTACAATTAAATTAATATATATATACATTATTTAAATAATTCTAAATATCGCCTCTCATTTTACGAGTATTAAGTTTCCATTTATCTTCTATTATCCGATATTTATCAATTACTTTCTCACCTTGCTTCCCTCTTTCATTTCAACTTTCACCCATTAAATTTTATTGAACAAAGATATTATAATTAGGCTTTACAAGAGCGCAAGATTCGCGCTCTATTTAATCTTACACCTACCACTAACTTTTAGATGTATATAAAAGAAGGATTCTCTTATATTACTAGTTATTGCTAATATGTTGAAAAGTGACATTAAACACATAATATTTGGACTTTGAGTAAAAAAAATGATTGAAATTATTAACAAAAAAAATTGTAAATTTTCAAAAAAAAATTTTTATCCTAAGATTTATTTTTATCATTTTACCTTTATCTCTTCTTCACTTTCTCCTTTTCGTAAATAGAGAATCCTTCTTTATCTATCTAAAGTTAGTGGTGGAAGATAAGAGCGAATCTGTGCGCTCATGTTAAAAGCTTTTATCTTTTGCAATAATTTGGGAGTTAAATGAAAAACCTGAAAAAGGGTAAGTGATAAACTTGAGGGTAAAAAGATAAATGGAAACCGGAATGGAGAGCGATATAGATCTTAATATGTGAGTGTGTTGTTGTGGTCTGTGAGTGTAAAGTGTACAGAAATACTAAAAAGATAATTTCTTTCCTCCTTAATTAAGTCCAACTCATATATCTCATACAAACAGAAACACACATTTAGATATTATTAATCTAAATATACTATATATTATATTATATATTATACATTATATAATATATATATCACTATATATAGTATAAGTATATACTATCGGCCGCTACTTCTTTAATATATATTTCATTATATCAATAATATAATGTTGTACATATAACTTATAGGATTGTATTCATAAAACTATATATGATATTCTACTATCCTATATATAATTATTACTTTTTTTATTATATATATATTCTGTTCTTTTATAATTTATATATATATCTATCACAAACTCGCTTATCTAATATATAGTATACAGTATATTTTTGTAATGCGTATATATAGTACTATCATTATTATGTAATATATATACTATCAGCTAATATCCTATGATATAGTATTATTTTATATTTTATTGTAAGATAGATCTGAATATTCTGTATATTTAAATATATATATATAATATAGAGTATTCTGGTATAACTATTTTATCTTAGCCTATAGTTGCTATAATATATACTATATATAATATATAATCTTAGTTTTATATATATATTGTATTTATATATATTACTCTCCTGGTTCTATTCATATTATAGATTTTTTTTTCATACATTTGTTATATATTTATTTTATTTTTTAATCTTCTTTTTTTATATATATATATATAGTATAATATATATATATATATTTATATCTATATTATATATAATTATATATATATATATAATTATATATACTATTAATATTATTATAATACTTATATATATATATATAATTATATAATATATATATATAATAATATATTTAATATATATATTATATATATATATATTATATATATATATATATATATATAATAGTATATATATAATTAATAAAGTATATAATATATATATATATATAGTACATAAATATATATATATATATAATATATATATATATATAATGAATTATTTAGTTTAGCTGTTGTTAAAGCTCAATAAGACAGAACATAAACGACTTTAAACGAGTTAAAAGGATTGGGGAATGAGAAATGAAGAGGTAAGAAGAGCTCGTTTTCGCTCTTGAAAGTCGCCATTCATCCAAGAATCTTCTTCAACTTCGTTCTTGAAATGAACATACAAAATGAATGGAAAGCAAATCTACACTTTCCATTTTGTTCGTTTATCAAATTGTTTCAACTCTGTTTGTTGGTTTCTTTGTTGTTCTATTTTCCTTTGCTTGTTTTATTTGCTTTGTTTGTTTACTTGTTTGTACAGTAATTTGGTACCAGTGATTTCATCATTCCGATTCTGATCCATTGAACTCCTTTCATAATTTATTATCGTTCCATTCTGGCGTGTATTTTTCTCATGGAATATCTATCTATTATCTATTCTATCTATCTACAGCTATCTTCTATCTCTCTTTCTTTAATCTATCTATCTATCATCTATCTATCTATCTATCTATCTATCTATCTATTTTTTTATCTATTGAGTTTGATGGATTCAAAGATGATGGATCTGGAAATAAACGATCTTCTGTGTTATGCTACGACTGCATTAGACTTAGACCATAATACTATTGTGATCACATGTGTTGCCTTTTACGGAGCAAATAAGATTAAAGAAGCTAAACAAAGATTAGCTAATGCTATTAAAGAAGAGATCAAATGGAGAAGAGGTGATGACAGAATCAGAGCTGATATGAATGATGTTTTAGATATGATAAGTTCAGCACAACAGAATGGTACAGTTTTACCCAATCTGTAACCGTATCGATTATATCGTCACAACTCTCTAGTGGATTTGAAATAATAGGAGAAAGTCTTATTAATCTAACAGATGAAGTGATAAAGCTAAAAGATGAGGTTAACCAATTAAGAAATTGCAGAACATCTGAAAAAAAATGTTTCAACTGAATTGGTTACCGTAAAGGAACATCTATTGATACTTAGAAAAGACAATATACTAAATGAAGAAAGACCGCATTCTAAACAGCACTTTACATCTAACAATCAAAGATACTATGAGAGGGTGATCCTTCAAACAGCCTCAACTTACAAATTGGACAAGTTAAGAAGGCTCTGATGAAAAGCGACTATGAAAGCTCCTGAAACGACATGTTTATAAGATTCTAGAATAATGCCAAGTAAACGTGAATTAAAAAAATGGGAAATTAATGAGCCAATTTTGAGAAAGCGGCTTCCTTTCAGCACTTCAGCCTTGCAATTGAACAAGGTGAAATCAATGAAGATAAAATTGAGGGTGAAGTGAGATAATCTTCTCTAAAATTTGAATATAAACTTGGTCTGAAGTTTACCAATTTTACAGAATTAAACGTTATAATACTTCATTTAATTCTAAAATAAGAAAGTAGAGGAATCAAGGAATAAAAAATATTTCCTGAAAATAACGATGGTTTTTACATTAGTAAACCACGAAGAAAATGTATACTAAATTTAAAAGTTTAAGATTTTACATTTCAAGATAAAATATAATTTGTGCTAGATCGTTTAACTGATTTTAATGTAGGTAAAGTGATTTGAGTTAGAAGACTCATGATTAAAGAAAATTTTATTATTAAGAGTAACCTAAATATGAAATGATAAATATAACTGAACTTAGAATAGGTATCCGTATCGAAGTTTTTCAAAATAACCTTGAAAGTTCTTAAGGATTAAATTTATTAAAGGATGATTACATCTGGCCTGTAGCATATTGCAGCAAATTTTTCAAAAGGTAATAAAATGGACCACTGAAAACAAATGATACAAGACTCTTTCAAGATATCTTCTTTATGCATTGTAACTCACAATTTAGAAAACTAATTTAAGATAAATAAAGGACCTTATGGTAAATGAACACAATATTTTAACAAAAAATTATGCTGATGGAAAGAGATATCACAAATCTTAATTGATAAATTGTCAAAAATTGGATAATACTATATTGTTCAAAAAGAATATGTTAGTTAGATACAAGAAGGTAGACCTAAAAGAGGAATTTGCAAATTATTTGGCGAAACTTTATCTCTAAAACCTTGAAAGAAAGTTAATAATAATACTTCTTTAGGAAATTTTAATGGATTTAGACAAGTTATTGATTTGAACATTACCTGGCCTGTTTAAGAGAGAAAACGAGTAAGTTTTGGATTATCTAAATAAATTAATGGAGCTGAAGAAATAATAAAAAGTACTCATCCATGATTCTTTAATCATTGCGGTGATTTTAATACGAACTTAGATGGTTCAATCTATGGAAATTTTAAATCACTTTGTTAAGAATTTTAAAATTGGCTTGATGGGAATTTTGCCTAAAGATTCATTTACATATCTGTCACCGGCTCACAACACAACATCCTGGTTAGATCATGTTGTTTGTTCTAATAACTTGAAGGAAGATATAAACGATGTAACAATCTTATATGATTGCTGTTTGTATGATCACTTTCCAATGTCTTTTACTCTCTTAATAAGGGCTCAAATCGAAAAAGAAAAAGAAGACCTTGACTTAAGATTTGTTTACTGGAACAAGCTAACTGGCCTAGAAATAAAAAGTTATAAAAATAACTTAGATCAATTTAGTGATATTATTATTAAAATCTAAAAACGAAGTTATACACTGTAATAAATATGCTGAAAAATGAACGACCACTCAATCAGATAGATGTTGTTTTTATGAATCCTATATGTTAATAGGCAAGCCACGAGCATGTGAAAAAGCTTACATAAAAAGAAAAAACATTAAAAAATTCATTCCAGGTTGGAATGATTCACTGAAAAACGTTCATCGGGATGCAGTTAACAAATTCATTGCATGGAAAAATAAATTAAGAAAAGTAACAGGCATAGAATTTGACAATTAAAATTCCTAGAGGCAAAATTTAAATACGAGTTAAATAAAATGTAGAAAGGAAGAAAATCTGGAGAAATAAAGAAATAAAAACTTATAAACAGTTTAACAAACACTTTGAAACTTTATTTGGAACAAAAGTTTACTATCAAAGATAGAAAAGAAAAAAATTACCACCAAAATAGATGGGGAATCTGATAGAATGATTATAGCAGAGAAGTTTTCAAATAAACTAAGACTATATTTGATGATAAATATTGCCAGTCTAATGACAATTTTATTTCCAAAGATGTCGCATGGACGGAAGTGTATAAAATGTTTAGCGCTACGGAGATTAGGGCACTGATTCATAAATTAAAATCTACATTAGGACCGGACAATATTCATATGTTTCACTTAAAATTTGGTACGGAAGTCTCCAATAGGTTAATTGTAGAATTCTTAAATGTGTGCATTGTGCATAATTATTTCCCAATAAAAATGCTAAGTGGAGTTATTACTCCAATAATTAAAGATCAATACGGAGACTATTTAGATTTTGATAATTACAGATCAATTATGATGTCATCTGTTTTTCTTAGATTGAAGGAAAAGGGTTTGTTGGATAGAATAGAGGATTTTGTTACTCTTGACGATAGGCAACACGGCTTTAGGAAAAAATTTTCAAAAGTGACGGCCACATTCTTTAAAGGAGACTATTGCGAGTTATAATGATAGAGGATCGGATGTAGGAGTATATGCAGCTTTTTTGGACTTTTCCAAAGCATTTGATAAGGTCAATCATGAGGTCTTATTCAAAAAGCTAAATGAGATGAATATTCCTCACAGCAATTTGAATATTATAATGAGTATTTATAAAAATCAACTTGTTAATGTTAAACACAAAAATAGTTTTACAAATACTTGGCAAGTAAAAAACGGTGTAAGACAGGGTGGGATACTATCCCCACTTTTGTTCTGTATTTATGTTGATGAACTAATAAGGAACATTGTTAAAAGTAAAATAGGAACTGGATTGGGTTTTCGCATGTCTAGTATTATTATGTCTCTGATGACTTAGTATTGATTGCTCCATCAATTAGCAGCCTTCAGACTCTTCTATATAAAGCAGAAAATGTTATAACTGATTTATGCTAAATATACACACAAACATGAAAAGACGTTGGTGTTAATCACTCTTAACGAAAAAACGGGCAAAATAAACAGAAAACAACCGACTTTCTTATTGAATAGAAAAAAGAAAGATCAAAAGCATCTAAATACTTGGGTTTTTTATTATCAAAATTATTTAGAAGAAGCTTGCGATATTAAAAGAGCAAGAAACAAATCTTTTGGTAAGTTAAATCTTATTTTGCGTAGATTAGATCACTGACCGAAACTGATTTTGTATTTGCTAAGAGCCTATTGTACCATTAGGACGCAGATTTATGGTAACTAGCTAACATAGTAATTGATGAACAATTTGAAACTGGCTTTCACAATGCGATTAAGAAGACCCTTAAAAATTTCAACGAGATTAGTAACCATGATGTTTGTAATAGTCTTGAAATGTTCTGTTTAAACATTACTAAAAATTATATGAAATTAATGCACAGTTTTTTAGGCTTTTTAATAGACCATGGATAAATTTATGATAAGAATCGATCTTATTTGATTAGAGGTAACTGGTGAAGATATAAGAATAAAATATTTCAATCAAAATACAACGTTCAAATATTTTCAAAATGATCTGATGCCTTAAAAGCTAAATTTTGTTTTACATAGTAGAGAAATCTTTGGGATGCATCCTACATATTATATTGTAGTTTTAAGTTCTTGATTTTTATTTTTTTAATTACTTTTAAAAAAATGTACTTGTTTACGATAATAAAGATTAGTCTATCTATCTATCTATCATGCTATCTACTATCATCTATTTAGTGACTATCTCACTATTCATATGTATTCTATTACTACTATCTATCCTACTTATCATCTATCTATGCTTATCTTAGATCTATTATTATCTAATCTATCTAGTCTATTTATTTTC
>JABUQX010086337.1:0-47650 GCA_015478945.1 Trachelipus rathkii | reverse complement strand
TACGAAACGTCAGGAGAAGGCGGGTGGCCCGAGGCATTCCTCCCGAGTTTGAGGGGAGTGGAAGCTCCGTGCTATCCCCGCCCCTCGTTCAAAATATATTCTCATGTTCTCAAATACTAACACTTTCCCTCAGTGTTGGAAGCACGCACATCGTCCAACCTATTCCGCAAAAGGAAGGTAGCCGCTCTGTCCTTCTAACTATGCCTATAGCTGTTACTTGTTTTCTTAATTAAGATCATTTGAAAACGCTTCTCCAACCTCATTTCTTAGATATCTGGAATCTCATTCATGCTTTCGATCGCCAGTTTACGGCTTTCGGCGGCTCAAGGTCTACTGCGATATACTTCCTATCTCACTGATTTAGTGGTGTTTTCTGCCTTAGGAACTACGGGGACCACTTGCGTGGTGGCGCTTGACATATCCAAAGCCATTTGACCGGGTATGGCACGCGTCACTGCTCTCCAAGCTCCCCTCCTTTATGTTTCCTCCTTCTCTTTTGCTTACTTATGTCTAGTTTTCTTTCATGTCGCTCAATATCGGCTGTTGTTGATGGGGCGGACTTCTTCTTCGTTTTCTGCCAATAGTGTGTCCTTCAGGGTTCTGTCTTATTCTCCTACTTATTCCTCACTTTTTCATTGAATTGATCTTCTCACCTGCCACATTCTAAAACTCTATCTTACTCATATGCCGATGACTCGACCCTTCATTTCTTTCAACTCATTTCAATTTGCTCCTTCTTTTACTTCTAGAATTGCGTCTTCTCGTCTTAAATCTTTCCGATTCGAGTTGCTTGCTGATTTGCTAGATAGAATTTTCCGGGTGGCGGTCGTCTGATACCTTGTGAAATTTTCAAATTTTTAAAAAAACTTTAACTTCTACAAATCTCCCTCTTAAGACACCTTTCCAACCTTCTATCTCTTGTCGACGTTCTCTCGTCTCGCCTGTTGAGCAATCGATAAAAGATCATTCCTTGGGCAATTAGACATAAACAAAAGACAAAGGTTCTTGGAATCACTCCACATCACACGGTTGCTGAGGGCGGCCTCAAAGGAGAAACTGGCGAGGTTCTGTTTAGACTGCGAGACTTTTTTTCCTCTTCTACAGTCATGCTCCAGCTTATGACAGGGGCCTCAATCCCGCCCTTGTATCGAGTATGAGCCTGCTCATATCTAGGGGCTTGGTTATCACCGGCTTGTTTGGATAGGGTACGAATCAAGGCCAAAAGGCTTATAAAACTGTTCTGTACTTTCCAGTCAATATAGACCCCTCGTAATCTTTTGCCGGCGCGCCGGATGATGGCGCTTGTCTCCGGTCTATCGGCTGCCGCAGCGGCAGATGCTCGAGGGAGCTTATCACTCGCGTACTATCACCTTAACGTCGCCCTTCGTAGGTACAAGGGGTGCTGTGTGAGCACATGAGTTTTGTGTTCCGCAGAGGTGCTTCCCAGTGCTTTCTTTCAGGCATACTTCCGGGGGGGGCTTTGCCCCCCCGGGGACGGTCGAGTGCCCCCCCGGACGAAAATTGAGCATGAATTAATTTTTGCCGTCAATTAAAAATAAAGCAAATAAATATAAAAAGTATGTTTAAAAGCTATTCGAGGTTTATAAATAATAAAAATAGCCAACGGAATGCATGGAAACTTGCTAGATCCATGCCATAAGATAACAAAGAAGTCCGTGAACGCTTGAGAACGTTATGTGAGAAAGTAGGTATATGAGTTTAAATTTCTTTCGGGGAGAAGGTCCGTCATTAGTAGGAAGTGCCTTAGTTAATATAAAGTTATTAGTGTTTATTTTTTATTGTTATAATATATATTATATCATATATATATACTATAAGTAATTACTACTATAATTATATATTATATATATATTATATATATATTATACATATATTAGTATATTATACTATATATATACTTCCCTATATATATATCTACTGTATATATATATTATATACTTATATTTATATATTTATATACTATATATAATATCATATAGTTATATACCCTATATATAGTATACGTATAATATATATTATATATATATATATATATATATACCATATATACTAGTATCTAAGATGAAATATATTTGTATTAGTATAATGCTTATGCGTTATGTTTGTATATGACTCAGGTTATTTAGCTAGAAGAATCACTACTTATATAATATACTATAATATCTGATAGTATATACTATACATAATATATATATACATAATATAGTTAATATCATATATTGGATCCTTTGGGTCAGTCAAATATTTCTATTTGATGTTGTCATATCACCTTTCGTTGCAATTTGCGAAGTGGGTCCCTCCATTTGAGTGACCTGCTATTCTTTTTAAAGTCCACACAACAAAAGTTACATTTCATACCAGGGGTGGAAAGTGTATTTCCAAAGAAGAAAGTACTTAAAAATACCTTGTATAATTGGGGATAAGGTAAAATCTCGACTCGCAAGTTATGATTAAAAATATGTACCCTGAAACGCTGAAACAGAGTAAGAAAAGATTAATGAAGCCACACACCTCACAAAAAACCGAACAATTACTATCTATATATATATATTACATAGTCGTATTAATATATACTACTTATAATAGTACTCCGGCGTATATATATCTTACTAGCTATACTGATGTATATTATATAGTATTATCATAATATATATATATAAACGAACATATATACTTATATACTATTATTTCATACTACTATATATACGATATTACTATAATACCTACTATCATATATTCATGTATATATATACGATAGTGTTACTATCCAGCTATATACTATACATACTACTAGCTACTAATATTGATAATATTATATTATATTATATATATTAATAATATATATGTGTGTGTGTGTAGTGTGTCGGCCACGCTATCGTCTTTTAGTGTGTTTAACTTTTCATAGGTACCTGGTTTGGACTTTTTCGGGATGTCATGAGGAAACACATAGACTCTTATTTTTCAGTTAGCGCAGCAGACAGGACATTGGTACTAATAAACGAAGCAAACGCCGGCAAACGTATCAATTTCACAAATTAAACCTAATGATATAAAGAATGTTCAAAATAAAGGTGCAGGATGCCAGGATCATTCAGCTTACGTTCCGCAAAATCGTCTGACAAACAACGCTAGTACAATAAACAATGGGAACAGAAACATATAGTTGGGCTGGCATATAGTGAAGAAAAACGAGGAGCCGCATGTTGTAAACTGTGCCAAAATTTTATGAAACAATTATGCAAAATGTTCCTAGAACAATTAGACGCGGTGGGTATTCATATTTCATAGGTTCCCATTCACAAACTTTCAAACAAAGCTTAGAAAAAAATGGGAAATTAGAGAAGCATGAACACTCTTCAGCTCACACTATAAGTGTAGAAATGGAAAACCTCAGGAGACAGGCTATGAATAAACCGATTCACGCTCAAATTGTTCAGCATAGTGAAAGTAAAAGAGACTTAAATAGGAAAGGTTTAAAAATACTTTGCGAGGGTTGTATTTTTTTGGCTAGGCACGCAAAGTCAGCTTACCGTACTAACGATTATACAGCAGTTATGATTTGAAAGTATTTTGCACAAACTTGATTGATGATTTTAAAGAAACAGTGGAGAAAAGATCAGGCAGTGCATAGGTCGAAATTTACAGAAGCAAGGGACGCACTGCCGGTGAACTTGTTATGTATGGGTGAAGTTTTTTATATTAAACATTTGAAAAAAAACATTTGAAAACAAGAAGTTCTCCATTTTAGCAGATGAGGCACCTCTTTAGAGAAATGAAATGGAGCTGACGTATAAATCGTTTTTTAGGAAAAAGGGGGTCTTAGGTTGGGAGGGGGGGTTTAAAAGAAAATTTTTTTTATGTTTTCCCCCGTAGAACAAAAGTTCTTGTCAACATTGTTAATATCACATGGAAAAGCAGAAAACTATTGCAAATGCTATTGCATAAGGAGCTGACTGATCTTGATTAAATCATTTGACAACATTACTTGCTGTTTGGATTTTGTGGTTCTCTCTTAAGATGGCTGGAAATGGTTGGAGGTGTAAGAAAATAAGGCTTTCACGAAGGCAAAACAAGAAGTCTCTCGTAATATACACTGTGAGCAACTCATATTATTTGTCCCTGGGCAGCAGCCTCCTCTGCAAGAAATAAAAGCCAGAGGTCAAAGTTTTTTTTTAATATGTTTTGGATAAGACTTTTACTAAAATATTTTCTTGACAAAAAAAGAAAATATCTTTGCACATTATTTTCAATCAAATCGATCCAGATCCTCAAGATTCCAGAATGCCAGTGGAAGTGGAGATGCCATTATCTCATTATAGATAGTAGCAATCGCTGTTTCAGCGCCCCAACAGTCAATTTCGGATGGCATCTGGTGGAGCAGTTATCCAACAAAGAAGGGACAGACCTTGCATCACTTGCAGTGGGCATCTTGCTGGAAATCATAAAATGAGAGTTTCCTTGTCACATGTTATGTAATGAATGAACTCTTAGTGCACTCTCTTATCTGCAATGCTTTGCCAAAGGAGGATTTAGTATGAACCATAAAAGTCAAGTCCCCCTAAATTACATTTGGAACCAAACTTGGCCACCTGCGCCAAAATATTGTGCCAAAATCAGGGTGGGGGACGCAGCAATCTATTACTTACAAAACGAATAACGTTGCTCGGTAAAATAACTTGAAGAAGTTTCGCCAGTCTGGAAGTGCGCATGTATTGCCTGATGAGATAGGAAAAAATGCATTTTAACAAAGTCAGGTGCACAGGTACTATTACGATCCGCACGCAATTCAGGTTGTAATACGGAAGAAAATATGAAGAAGGCATTCACCGACAAGATCAAGTTGATATAATGATCATTTTGCTAGCTCGCTTTTGAGACCGGTTGTCAGTGTCATTACAACACAAATTTCAACCTGTATTGTAATAGTTCGAACAATTTCTTGTTGAACAATTTCCGATCGCTTCTAATGGGCGGGGGCGGGAAAGGTTTTGTTATCTAAACTTAAAAAAGACGGCCTTGACCCATGAAGATCCTTCTAATTTATTATATCAATTCCATGCCTCGAAGAGACGAAAAATCTACTAAAACAGTGATCATTGTCGAACAATATTGGATCGGACGTGGGATATTGGCGAGACTTTACAAAAAGCTACTGTGAAATCCTCTTGTCTTCCTGCTAACGAAAACCATCGGTAGATAGATCGGTGTCGTACTAATGAACCGAATGCTAATGATGACAGAGATTATAGAATGCTGCCAGAAAAACCTTAATAGGATCTGTTATACTGAATAAGCATCGAGGGAGTCTGAGATTCCAACTGAGGAATTTTCTAGAAAATAAAACAGTAGACTTGTATGCGAGGAAGCAAAACTACGGTGTATTACGATTCCTTTTAAGAACTTACTTCTTTAATACCCCTAACTTTCTAAGTACTAACGTCGGGGTTACGGCCTACGGAAGTGTTATTTTTATTATATATAATATAAGAATACCTATTATATATATATATATAATTAAGATATATATATTATATCTATATACTATATAACTTATAATAATAATATATATAAGTCATATATATAAATATTACATTTTTAATATATTATAAATATATATATATACTATGATATATATTACTACTATATATATATATATCATATATATAATAAATTATATAATATATCAATTTATTTTTACCAATGAATCTAAGATTCCTTATTGCAAAAGTCATCATTACTCATATATAATTTTTATTTATAATTTCTCTCAGTAATCTCATAATACTGATTTTCTTGACCCTATGTTATTTTATATTATCTAATCTCCCAATAAATTGTACAAATAGATTGCTATATTGTTTACAACATTAAGACTTTGGTATATAAATTCGATTATTAACTAATTCCAGTAACGACAGTTAACTAAATAAGACTAAAAAAAATTTAGCTGGACAAGTGACAAGAATATCATTATCCTTTTAAATTTTATGTAATATGTATTCATCTTATGTGCCCCCCCCCGAATCTCCTCTAAAGCCCCCCGGAGAAAAATTGCTCGGAAAGAAACGCTGGTGCTATCCTTTCTTTTCCTGCCGGACATCTGTCCTGGGGAATTATCTACAGCTTCTGTGTTTCTGCTGAAATTTAATCATCCCCGCAGGTTTAAGCTGCGCTGTGCTCATCTGCGGCAACTTTAATTTAGTTGTTTGACTTCTGAGGCGGTAACACCCCCTCCTTGAAATAGGGCTCGGCCCGTGGGTGGTGGTGACAACTGTAAAAAAAAAATTGTATCTTAGCCAATGGTGTATGTTTGTGCGTCATGTGTTTGTCAAGGGCTATCTTTGCAATGCGTGTTATCATCACTAATTACGTGTTTCGTCTACTGTGTTCATCTTCTTGGCCTCCATCTGGTGCGATTGTGTGCTCTGCCAACAGCGCCCTGTAATGTGCTTAGCTGCTTGAATCACAGGCTGTTACAGCGCAAGGTTATATTTCACACATATGATAACTCTCGCTGCCTATAGCTCTCGCGCTCGTCCTCTCTTATGTTTTTGGTCTCATACTTTTTCAGTGTGTCTAGATATTGTGAAACACAGTTAAATATTGTGTTAATTGCATTATTGTTTTTGTGTCATAAGGTTTTTGACATCTAAGTAACAGGCTTACTTTAGACATTTTTCTATTATGGTGAGGAAAGCACGTGTAAAAGTGTCTTGTGCTCGTTAGCTCCTGCTGTCTGGAGTAATGTTAGCTGTTATTTATACTGTGTGTATGTGTGCATACTTGGCGTGATAGCCCGGCTCTCGTGTTTACCATGTGTTATAGAGCTGTCGCGCGAGGAGGATCAGTAGCAATAGAGACATGAAAGATGATTTCTAGACTGAATCAGAATAAAAATAATACGAAA
This sequence comes from Trachelipus rathkii, assembly GCA_015478945.1. Taxonomy (NCBI): domain Eukaryota; kingdom Metazoa; phylum Arthropoda; class Malacostraca; order Isopoda; family Trachelipodidae; genus Trachelipus; species Trachelipus rathkii. Next base: position 40,722 of record JABUQX010086337.1, on the reverse strand, counting down.
TTTTAATATAAATAATAATAATAATAAGGATATAATAATAATAATTAATGAAGAATAATAATATATATGAATAATGATACATAATAATAATAATAATAATAATACATAATAAATGAATAAGAATAACAGTAATAATAATAACTAATAATAATAAAGTTATATTAATTTTCGATTAAAAGAAAGAGTTATGCACAATTCCTTACTTCCGATCAGAGTGACATTCCCCCCGCTTTAGCCGTCGAGCAACTATAAGGATCCGAGGGACACTGTGCTGCTTTCCTGCTGGCCTATAATAACTAATAATAATAAGTAGCCAAAGTAAGGGACACCGTCTTGTAATTACCAATGGTGCGATGCCAGTGATTGAGGCAATGCGACGATGTCAACTTCTCCCCGAGCAACCTACCGTTTAGTAATCAGACTATAGAGAAAGTGATGAGGGAATATAAATCGCCACGCTCAGCTCTAGAGACCCAAGGAGGGCTCATGGCGAATCAAATGTAGGAGACAGTTGATTAGTCTCATTTCACCTTGCCTCAACCTTATCAAAAACAAGAGTAAAAACCGGAACCCACTTCCAAGATGTGAGAACAGTATTCCATACAGGGTCGGAAAAGAGCCCCCTTATATAAATGTGAGTAAACTGAGCGAAGAAGGAAAAAATTCATCGCGCAATCTGGAACCTAGAATGTTGCAGTCCAGAGGATGACTTTATTGATTGATTTTCCACCCGGTGAGAGGAACGTTTAGAGCAGAAGGGCGATAAAAACTTTGGGAGAATCGTATTTAACGAATGGAAGAAGACATGGACAGTTTAGTATACATTATATATATATATATATAGTTATATATATATATGTAGATATTACATTATATATATATAAATATATATATACTATTATTATAATAATTGCAAGTATCATATACTACTAATTAGCATTATAATATATATATTATATAATATATATATAATATCATAGTAATATAATACATTATAATATAATATAGTAATATATATGATAACTAATATATATATTGTATCACCAAGCTACTATTACAGTTATAATTATAGCTATATATACTATTATAACGAACTATATATCATATAACCTACGACTCCATATACTATACTACATACTATTTATAAACTAACTATATCATATAGAACTTACTATATCATCCTTACCCTACTATACCATTATCTACCCATATTCATACCTGATATGATCATACACCTAGTATAAGTATAATTACATTTATATATAATCATCATAGTGTGTCGTGTGTTGTGTGGTCGTTGTGTCCATTAGTGGACTGTCTATGAATGTGATGTGATGGTGACAAATTGAATCCCTTGCGCAATATAATAAATTACAGTTTCTTGTAGTATAGTAAGTCTTAACAACTTTTAAAAACTTGTACACTCGAGAGTTTAAAGTAAAGATTCACAATATAATACACAATGATTGGTTAGCAATGTTTAACACCTTTTCAGACTAACCGACTTAATTTGAAAGACCCTGCTTTTCCTAAGCAACGAATGCAACTAGCAGGATACGGAAAAATATTCATTCATAACTGATTCAACAATATAACATCATTACTTTTATTGATTTCCGAGTCTTTACGTAATTAATCGCACCGCAAATGATAATGCAGAACCATAAGGAATAACTTATTTACATCTCACACTCACACTTGCAATCTCTCCTTTTTTCCTGGTCTTCTTAACCTATCGTCACAACAATAATATTTTAGCTGCTCGCATTTTCATTCGTATACGGAGGCTCTTTCAAATTACACCTCAAGTTAGGGTACAGAAAGCTCAAAATTAGGTAACTACCGATTTGTCGTTGAGGTTAGGTATGGATGGTGCTTTAATTTTACTTCTGGTCACTGAGTTTCTGATAGCAACATGACGGGTAGATATAATAGAAAGACATCTGTATATTATCGTGCCCAAGCAGTTCAGCTTCTCGATTCCACTGTAGTTATGTACACACTATAATAAAATCTTTCACGTAAAAAGTAAAGTGTGTTGGCCAATAGTTCAGCCATAATATCACATCATCGTTCAAGCTAATATATCGTATTAGTTCGAGGAACCCCTGTGTCAAGGTGAGATCGGTGTGCGCCCGGCACCCACGATATAATAGATATATCAAACCACTACCGACCTACTTATATTAACCTGTACAATATTAAACTGAGTATAATATAATACATCAACACATCTACATCAACTCGCACTATATACACTACTAGCCTACGATACCTGCAATACATCAATAGCTACTAATACTACATACCTATAACGTATACCATACATATAGGGCCCAGCCTTTCCCCGATTAGCCGTGGCACAGGCTGTATCTTGAACTAAACTAGTAAATGCTACACCACTAGAACAACTGGAAATACACTATCTTTTATTCTGCTGTAACACATAGCTACTATAGCTTGAATCGAAGATTACGGATATGAACAATCCAATAATCAAGCCTACCTGTCTTAATGAATACAAATGACTACATATAACTCTCATAATAACCCAAATTCCTAACTTATGTTTGTCTTAATTGCTAAAATGTCTACGGAACATCTGACATCTTTATCACAGTCATTGTGAAGCGATAACTCGCGTCTTAAATCGCAAAAGGCATTGCCAGTCCCTGCCTTCGAGAATTAAATAACTTATATATTTAATATATATATATATATATATAATATATATGATTATATATATTATAATATATATATAATATATATATATATATATATATATATGTATATATAATATATATTATATATTATATATATATATATAGTATATATATACGGCACAGTAGGGGGCTCGAGCCAGCGGGGAACATAGTATATATATATGTTTTCCATACCCACTAGGGGAGGGGCGGAGGAATCCCCGCGACACCAAAATCAAAGTTAAATAAGTTTAAAAATTACTATTCTACATTTTTGCTACAACTTTTTTTAAAAAACAGATTTTTTTATTTTTTAAAAGTGTTTTCATTACTAAAATTTTACGCTGATTTCAAAAATGTATTTTTTTACTGTGTAGCATTAATAGTTTTTAGATAATCAATAATTTTGAGTATACCATGACCTACCCATATATATATATATATATAGTATATATATATATATATATATATATATATTATATATATATAAAATATCTAATATATATATATATATATATATATATATATTATATTATACTTATATATAGAATTTCACCAATTACTCTCCAACCCCCCCCCCGTTTAGGACTAACACCCTTGTCAGAGTGAGAAACAACGAGAAAGGTGCTGGTTGGGTACTTGGGGCCTAACCGGCAAAATCGCTGGCTGGGTCCAGGTTACTCGCGGTAGCCAGAGTTTTTTCCATTTAACAGCAAGCACGCTATAATGTAGAGACGAAGCTAGAGATAATTTAGAGAATTACTCACATTCTCTTCGCTCCAACCCAGTCTCGAACCTGGGCCCGCCTCGCTTGCTAGGCGAGTGCTTTCTACCACTATATATATATATAATAACATAATATAATAATGATTATATTATATATATATAATTTATATTATATTATATATATAATATATATATATATATATATAAGTGTATATACTATATATATATATATATATTATATATATACTATATATATTGTATCTTAGAAGAATGGAGAGTAATCTATTTCAATATAGTGATATGTTTACTACAATGGGAGCCTCATACAACTATTACTGTATTAACTTCATTCAAACTGCATTCTTCTTTGTGATTCATGCTTCCTTCAAAATCGCACCAGAGAATTTAACATCAAACATTTATACATGCCTGCTAAACTTTCTGATTCAGTTGTTGATTCGCTTTCATTGAAAACCCCTAAACCTACCGAGAACTTGGAACAAAAGGGCATTTTAAGTGTTTAGTTTAGTGTTTAATGCGATCGTTTTTATTTAGCAAAGTGAAAATCTATTTTTCAAAATATTTGTTTAAAAAAAATGTTATATATTATCTAAAAATAATGAAAGTTAAAAGTGTTCCAAAAAAGTGAGTTTAGCTTAAAATATTATCTGTAGAAAACAAGAAATAAAAGAAAGCGAAAAAGGTTCTACACTTTTTTTATGTAATCTTATATTTTACAAACTTAAATCACAATATATTATATATATATATATATATATATATTATATATATATTATATATATATATTATATATATATATATATTATATATATATACTAATATATATATAATATAAATATGTGTATTTTATGTACTTAATTTTTACATACTATATTATATATATATATAATAGTATAAATATATAATTTTTATATTTTATATATATTATATAATATATCATATATAATATATAGTATATATATATATATAATATATTAATGTATTTATATATATATATATATATATATCATATATAATAAGATATATATATAGGACATTTATACAGTGGTTGGACGCGTTAGGTTAGGTTAGGATTAGGTTAATTTAGGTTGAGTTTGGTTAGGTTAGGTTAAGTTAGGTTAGGTAAGGTTAGATTAGGTCAGATTAGGCTAGGTTATCCAAAAATTTAATGTATTTACCCTAAAATTATTAAAAAACGATACATTAATTATTGATTTTCGCTCCTGTAATTTCTGCTGTAATATAATATTTTATTTAATATTACATAAATATTTTATATCTTATTATGTAGATTACCTATATTTTTGTTCGACTTGTAAGCACATATAATATTCCATTGTCATTATGCCACCAAAAGTTGATGTTTCATTTGTGCAAAAAAACACTCAACTCGTATTCATTGCAGCAAAAATGAAAAATATATTAATGTGAAAATTTTAACAAAAGAACCAAAAAAGTAAAAAGATTTTTAACTCCTTCTTACATAAAGATAAATTAAAATTTTATATTATTGGTTCATTAGTCTCGAGTAGCCAGAATAATAAATAGCTTCCTAGGTGCGAAAGAGACGAATCCAACAGTGAAAGGACTATAGCGAGTAGCCCTCCATTAAGCTCTTTCAACGAAAATGGAGTTATACGAAAGGCTATCAAAAAACATCACCTACCTGTGAAGTTGAAGATAACTTCAAGTTTCCAACTTTATGCATATATATATATATATATATATATATATATATATATATATATATAATATGTATATATAATTAATAAAAAAAATTTTTAAATTTTATAAATAATATTAATTTTTAATATATTAATATATATTATATATAACCGATATATATACTATATATATCATAATATATATATATATATATAATATATATATATATATATGATTATTATATATATATTATTAATATATATATATTATATATACTATACTATATATTATATATATATATAATTTATATATATATATATATATAATATAATATTATATATATATATATATATATATATACATTATATAATATATATATATATATATACTATATATATATAGTACTATATATATATATATGTGTGTGTGTGTGTGTTGTATGTATAGTAGCGTTATATTATTTTTTTTTTGTTACTATCTCAATGTCTCGTGCAAGGCAGCATTTGCCTCAACTTGGACAATCAAAGTCAAAAGCTTTCAGGACCCTTTAATTATCCTTAATTGCCACTTAGAGAGAATTAATCTAAATGGTGATCATAAAAAATAGAATTGTTTAAACAAAGGATAAATTATTTTAACAGAATTCCTTATTTCTTTTAAACCTTAAGTATTTATTATATAGAGTAAAGGAAAAATGTCTATCTGTTTTAGGGATAAATTACCATAGATAAAAAAACATTTGGAAGGTCCACGAAGGTTGAACTGGCTTTCATATTTTATTTTATTCTCTCTTAGTTTATTTCGGTTAAACTAACTTGAATACTCTGTTTAGCTAGATACAATTATCAAGTTAAGTCCATGTGCCGCTAACCGTCTATGCCCACATTCTCTCTTCTACTCTCTCTCTATGCAGTGTCTCGCACGGTTCTCTCACAAATCATATACGAATAGAGTGAGAATATATAATAATATCTTAAAAATAACTGAAACTCAAGTTCCCCCTTTTACGTGGATACTATATTCCCAATATAATGTTATTTTTTCTATTAGTTAATATTTTATCCCTATATATTAAATAATATCGTATGAAGGCGGTTTGATCATAATTAAAATAGAGCTTATAATATATGAAAAATAAGTAAAATAATAGCGGAAAAAATAAGTATAATCCGAACACAAGTGCATTTAGTATAATAAGCACATATATAAAAGCCTAACTCATAATTAAATATATACAATAATAATATACTTATAATATATATATTTAACTAGGCCAGCCTCCCGAAAGCATCATGGCATGTAACTAAAAATTTTAACAGCTATTGGAAAAAAAAATAACATTTTTGATTTTTAGCAACAATTTCATCGATGAAACAAAAAAAATTCATTTTCATCGATATTTATTAATTAACACCTTATATACTATTATAATCTTAGATGTGGCAAGAGCACAGTGTGATTTGACCTTGATTCCCTGCATTACTTCACGAGAGCAGGAGTTTGAAAATTAGATTATTTTAAATTTTCACGCATTTGGGAGGAAAATTGCCATTTTTTTCCTTTTTTATATCCTTTTAGGGGTTCGAGCAACGGAGGAAAAAGGGACAGGAAGTGGGGATGAGTCCCCCGTCGTCCCCCCGTCGTTCTCCCAGTAGGCGAGAAACCTCCGACTCTTTGCTTTCGTTCTTGTTTACCGTGGGATATTCTTTAGTTAAAAAAAAAATTCAACATTTGCCACCTCTTGCGTGCTCCTCGGAGAACGCGAGCTTCTTCGTTTTCTCAGAAAACGGTAATATCAAACAAATTTTTCAACATTTTTAACTATTTAAAATTTTTCATAAGCGTTATTTTTTTTTTTTTTATTATTTCATGGATAAAAATGTCGTCACTTGATTACATAAAATGCTATTTATTCTTCCTGGTAAACTGCATATGTTTTTTGTTTACATTCATTGTATGCTTTTGGGAGGCGTAACCATATATTACCTCATATATATATATATATATATTAATTATATATAATATATATATATATATATAATATATATATTATACTATATACTATATATATAATATATTACTATATTGATATATATATATATTATATAGTATATATATATATATATATATATATATTATTATATATATTCCTCCCTTTGGAAAGACATAAATTTAACACGTTACTTCATGACAGTGTGGATATTTCGGAAAAGGTTCAGTGTGCTACACGTCATATGACAGACATCAAAATTTGGATGACCAAGTTCTATTCGGGCTAATGCTGGCGAAATTTCCCATTAGTAATAAAGCACGCCACTAATGTGCTCATTTTCTTCTGAACGTGAAGAAAGTTAGCTTAAAAGAGAATATCTCACATATCCTTTGCATCTACTCGTTCCAATTCTTGTCCTTTCGCTTCTAGGGCGAGTGCGTCTACCACCTTGAAGCCAAGTAGAGAATATATTATATATATATATATATAGATATTATATAAATATAATTATAATATATATATATTATATTATATTATATATATATATATATATATTATATATATATATATATAATATGATATATATTAATATAATATTAATATTATTATATATATTTTATATAGTTATATATATATATATATAGTATATATATAATATAGTACCGTATGATATAATATTATTCATATGATGATTTGCAGCTCTAAACAGAGATTGGTTGATTTCGTAGCGGTACAAGACATATAAAGATTTTCTTTCTTTGTGGTTATAGGGCGACAGCGCTAGCAAACCCGTACCTTTCCTTATTGCTTGTGATTTACTTCCTGGACCAGCGGCTTGGAAGTCTTATTGATGCCCTAGAAACAAGCATCCTCTGGGGAGAACTCGAGAACGAGTTTTGAGACCTTAATGGGAAGAAGATGTAGTTCTACTGAAAGGTCGAAAACCCTACCCGAGAGTGTTTAACTCGAGGACTGAGCTAGGAAACCATTGCTCCGAGAAATAATTTTATTAGAGTGCTCTAGGGTTAAGAGTAGAGGTGTAGCGGATAGTGATTTTTCACTATCCGCGGATGCGGATGCGGATGCGGATAGTAAAAAGTTCACTATCCGCGATTGCGGATGCGGGATAGCTCGGACTAGTTTACAGTTTTATTAGAGTTTAGCCACGAGGTACTTCACACACACACATATATATGGTGATAATTGGTTTAGAGCGACAACTATCATCAATCCATATCTCAAAAACTACAATAGCCACAGGGAAAAGGAAAACATTGCTGGAAAGCTGGTCCAATTTTAGGGGGGAAAATGTAAAAAAAAAAAAAAAGAAAAAAAAAATATATATATATCTATATCTCAAAAACTATAATAGCTACAGCGAAAAAGAATACATTTTTGGAATCCTGGTAAAATTTTTAGATTAGGAAAATTAAAAAAAATAAAAAAAAAGAAAAAAATGATTATTGCTATTAATCCATATGCGACAGAGTAAGAATCATGATTAGAGAGCCTATTAGCGACCGTTTTATTTGGTTACTTCGTTAACAATAATAGAACTTTCTATTAAAATTTTTGCTTGTTTTTTTCAGGTTTTAACTAAGAATACCCCAAGGGTATACCACACCGATGGCAGGAGTCGGGGTCTCTCGGCCTTCCGGGGAACTACAGGGTAGGACTAATTCCCCCCCCCTCCGGGAGGGTCTCCGGAACCCCCGCTCTTTGTATTTGGGTGTCGCGGGGTCCTCCCCCCCTCCCCTACGAGGTATGGAAAAACGTTCCCCCCTGTGTTCCCCGTCGCTCGAGCCCCCTAGAGGGTAATTACCTTTACAAATAATATATATATACTATATATATATATAGTATATATACATACTATATATATATAATACTATATATATAGTATAATATATATATATAATATATTATTTATTATATATATAAATATATATATAATAATTAAGATAGATGTCCTGATCCTAAAAAAAATAGCCTAATATTTAATTTTATTTATTTATTATATTTATTTATTTTTTAATTTTCGCAACTAAAATTTCCAAAAATTCCAAAAAATCGAGTATTCACTTTTCGCTGTAGCTATTGAGTTTTTTGAGATATTGATATTTTTTTTTCCTTTTTTTTGATTTTTTTTTTTTTTTTTACAGTCTTCCGCAATTAAAAATTTTTGCCAGGATATCCAACATATGTATTCTTTTTCCTATTAACTATTGTAGTTTTTGAGATAGGGAATCGATGCATAGTTGTCGACTCTAACCAAATATCACCCTCGGCTATATATATATTACTATATATTATAGGATATATATATATAATATATATATAATTAATATATATATAGTATATATTATATATATAATATATAATTAGTAATATATTATATATATATATCATATAGTATATATATAATATATATTATATATATATATAATATATATATATATATATATAATATATATATATATATTATAGATAATTATATTATATATAGTATATATATTGTGAATATATATATACACCTGATGTTGGATATTTTCATGTCCTATGGACTCCAACCTCTTTCTGACCCACCAACCTCTTTCCCAAGCCTCCATCCATTTGAAAAAAAGGTTTAGTATATTAATGCTTTAAATTAATATTTCCAAATTATGTTTCAATAACAAAAGCTTTCAGAGGCCCTTTCAGAGTAGAGTTTTGCTTCTCTTTCGTCGTAAATGAGTTTGCACCACTGAAAGGACGCTCACTGCCCACACTTATTAAATGGCTGTGCTAGAATTTTTTTTCCCTGGCGATTTTCTGAAAGACTGTGGTGAAAACTTTTTTTACAATTATTTACGCCACAAAACCAGGTGGATCTTTATCTGGATTTCAAGCTTTTTCTCTCTTTGATACTCTTCGATCAATTGATAGTGTCTTTTGAACCTCCGAACATCGCTGCTAATCGCTGTTAGAAGCCAAAAAAAAAACATTCATGGATTCGGCAATGATATCGCTATTAGATGGTAATTGCGTGTCTGTTTCTGTGAGTCTTTTGTGTTTTTTATTGGCTATTGATAGTTCCGCCTTTAGCAGCGATTTCATCGCATAGGCCATCCCAAAAATTTTAACAGTCTGTGCAAACAGTGATTCAAGTAATTTTCGTTTTGTATCCTAGGGATTTAGAAAAAGTTGCATTGCATATGCGTCATCGTTTTGCAGTCCTTTGAAAATCTTTATCTATCCTCCATCATGAATGTTTCTGTGATTCTTGAAAGTCCGTTTTTTTTAATAATTTACTATATATATATATATATATATATTATATATATACGTAATTATATATATATATATTTATATATATATATATTATATATATCAATTATTATATTATATATATATATAATATAATATATATGGTAGTGCACACACGCGATACTCATATAATTACATTGATGAATACTATTCCGCTATCCGCAAGTAAAAAGTTATGCGGATTGAGGTTCGCGGATGCAGATAGGTGAAAATGCGGGATGACGGTTGCGGCATGCGAAGATAGGGAAAATTGATGCGGATATCCGCATATGCGGGATGCGGATTCCGCTACACCTCTAGTTAAGAAGTATCGCGTCCAGGAATAAAGAAGGATGCTGGACCAAGCCTGACAGGGCCAAAAAGCCCTTCCTGGGAGTTGTATAGTAATTATAGTATTATACTATATAATATATAATTTATATTATATACGTATATATCTATATTATATAGTTATTATATATATATTATATATATACTATATATATACTATATATATTATAATATATTATATATATTATTACTATATATAATATATGGTAGTTAAAATCATATCACACATAAAATATGGAGGCTGCTGGGCCGGTGCTACGAGGCTCGTTATAGGATACCTATATCGACTTTTCGTCTTACCTTATTGTATATTTTTCCCGCTGAGTACGATTTTGAGATCTATTATCTCAAAATTTGAGGGTGGGACCCCTCCGCCTACCCGGAGCCGAGTTTTTGCGAGGCTACGCCCAATGTGTTATGGGGCTGAGTCCCAAAACTTAGAAATGCTCGTAGATAGATGAAAATTGATGAGTTAATAGAAGAGGATGAATGAATTAGAGTACTTAGCCTAAGTTAAATGCCGGAGCAAATGAGTCGGTGCGGTGCCGGTGCCGGTGCCGGTGCCGGTGCGGTGCCGAGTTAGTAAACACATATGTACTTGACACCATAATATCGGAGTTAATGTATATGTTTTTAGGGACGTAGATTCCTGTTTTTAGGGTTTTAAAACCCTCAATGTTGCCGGAGGACCCTCTGAGTGAGGATCCAAATTGAAAAATAACGATAGCGTAACAGATGAAGATGAAGGAAGATGGATGACGGAATGAGAAGAATTATAAGAAATCTCATATGTCAGAGCAAATGAGTGATTGTAGGTGTCGGCACCGGTGCGATAAAAAGTGCGATAAATTTATTAAGTAACCAAAAATAAGGGCAGAAAATTCCATAAATATTTACTAAAAAAAGGTGTATATTGTTATATTAAATATTATATATATATATATATAGTATATATATATATCAGACTATATTATAGCTATATTATTATATATATATATTAATAAGCTATATATTATTATTATATATATATAGATACTATATTTATATATTATAGATATATTATAACTATATATTATACATATATATATAAATATATATAAATTATATATATATATTGCATATACAATTTTACATCAAATACATATGCAATTATTTGAAGCATTTTCCGTCTTTCCATTTACATTACACACCACTAATATTTAATGCATATATTTTAGCTGTGCTTCCAGAGTAATTGGGATTAGCTCATTACGATGCCGAGTGCAGTATCGGTGCCGACACGTTGCCGTGTGTGTTTGTGTGATGTTAGGCCAATTTCATAACTATGCAGTGATAAACATGTTCAACGCATTAATATATTATTTATATTCAAATGATAAATATATAATGTTGCAATATATATTTTAAATATTACATATTTATATGTACGTTATAATGTTATATTATGATTATATATATATATATATATATATATATATATATTATAATTTAATAAAGCAAAATATGAAATTGTAAGAACCAGAGAAAAGTATCAAAAGAGAGAGGATCATCTATTCATTTAGGTTAAATTGCTCGAATGTTTTCCAGTGTCATATAAACACGCGATTCATTGTGCCATAAAAACTTAACACATACAACGCAAAATAATATTACAATGTTCGTGCTCCATTCAAAAGTATTTCCTTCAATAATTTAGGAGCGATTTATTTCGTAAAAACTTAGAGAGAGTATTCAAATGTTCGTATGTGCGTGTATAGGAATGTTCGTCTCCAGGTTTGTCAGCGAAATATCATTTCTTGTTTCATTTGGTTCTCTGTGTTGATTTGAAACGATTTTTAGGAGTTGATCTTCTTGTAATCTCGTTGAAGTAGAAATGAAGAACGCTGGCAAAGGGCTTTCTCTCTTACGAGGCCTTTATGTATGATGGTTTTTACATTTCTATAATCCAATTTATAGTTCATTTATTATTTAATTGGGAGTAATAATATTTTAAATGAATTTTATTATAGTCAAAGGAAAGTTTTATGCTATTTTCTCTCTTTTAATGAGTAAAATAATTTTTTTAATTTTTCATGAAATTAATAAATAAGTTGAAATAATCTATTTTTTTGATAATTCAAGACATGAGATTATAATATATATATATATATATATATATATATATATATATATATATATAGTATATATATTATATATATCAATTATAATAATATAAAATATAATTTATATATATATATATTATATATATATAGTTATATATATATATATATATATATATATTATATATATATATACTATATATATAAATTTATACTATATATTATAAATATATTATAATATATATAGTATATATATATATATATAAATTCCATACTTTTGAATCGTCAATCAAAAGGAAAAAAACAGGTAATTAAGAAGTTCTAAAGTGACCTTTCGAAAGAACAACAAAAATATTACAAAGAATTTATTTTCTTTCAATGTTCTTTGCAGCTCTTTTGAAACTTTTCGTTTAACATCACCAGAAAAGAAGGAAAACAAAGAGTTTCTAATTAGATATCATTCTGATAAGAATTTGTTTTCCTTTTTTTCTTCAATATAACATCTATTACTTTCTACAGAATTAATAAAGGATAAAAAACATGGAAAGGATTGAGGAAAGTTTTATTCCAACGTGATACTGAGGTAAGCATAATTTCTCAAGTTTCCTTAATATATAATTTAATTATACGTTCATTTTTGAATGTGAGCAAAAGAAACTAGTATGCATTTGATTTTTTTAACTACACTCCTCATCAGCAGTGCCCTATTCTAGGATGAGAACTAATCTAGATATTTTCCACTCAGGATCAGGATGAAGGATTGAACCCGGGCCCTGTACCCTGCCACTCCTTTGCTCTATCAATTTGATCACTGTGGCAGCAATTTATATAAGAAATTTATAATAGAAATACCTATATATATAACTTAAAATAAAATGCAATTATTCAAACATTTCTTCTTTTAAACACATATACACACTAATATTCATGTATATATTTCAGATGAAATCGTGAGTAACGAGAATAGTTTACTCTAGAGCAGGGAACTCCAAACGTTTTAGCCACAATGACCCGTCCACTAAGTCCCAAGGGCCAAGACCTAGCTTGCTCATCATACCAAAGTTTAAATTCGGATCGACAAGTGCGATTTAAAAATGCGAAATATAGTGCGACTACTTTGTTCTTTGTGACTATAGTTTCTTAGTAAAAATACAGTGGGGTTAATTGTGTGTTTATTTTAATTAAAAGTGTCTTAAAGATAAAACCAGTGCATTCTAATGCGGGCCGGAGTGTGTTCCTCGCGGGTCGGGTTTGGCCCCCGGGCCATAGTTTGGAAACCCATACTCTAGAGCGTTGCTGTGGATTGTGCAAAGTTTCGGTGCTTGTCCAACCCTAACATGCATATTTACGTAAGCAACATTGAAGTAAAATTTTCTTAGTAATCTACAACTTTTCAAGCATTTCTTTAGATTCATAATATATACATACATGCTAACTTCAATATATTTATATGTGAGTACATATTTACCTAGATGCATACCTGTATTATATGATCAGTTATGTATGCGAGTAATCTGATTAGAAGTGTATTTACATGTTAAATACTCACATATTTGATTAATAAATATATTATAGCTTTCAAGATATTTCTTTCTTTATATACATAAATTCAAACTATTCAAGTTCTAGGACAGACACACAAGCACAAATACATTCAAACACACACACACACACACACACACATATATATATATATATATATATATATATATATATATATATATATATATATATATATATATATATATATATATATATATATATATATATATATATATATATACTCTATATACTATATAAAAAAACATAATATATATATATATATATATATATATATATATATATATATATATATATATACTATATATATATATATATATATATATATATTAGTAGGGGGGAATATTGGAGTGAAAAACCCACCAGAAGTGATTTTTGCCTTTAAAATCTATTAAAACCAATAAAAACCACATTAAAACCATCAAAATAGCATAAAAACCCAAAAAAAAACAAAAAAACCCCACCCAAAAAAAACCTAATTTTGGCAACCTAATTTGGCAACCTAATTTTAGCAACCTTCGAAGAGGGTTATAGTGGAGGCAGAAGCCTCCATCTTAGGGGCTTAGCCCTTTTGTGATGTCTTAACCTTGTTTAACCGTCGCGTTTCCCGCCCGCGTGAACCTTTGGTCTTGACCACCTACCTGAGCTATACCGACCTTGACCTTGACCACCTACGTGAGCTATACCGCCCTTGACCACCTACCTGAGCTATACCGACCTTGACCTTGACCCTCCTAGACCTTTTGGGCCTGACCTTGACCACCTACCTGACCTATACCGACCTTGACCTTGACCATCCTGGACCTCTTTGGGCCTTGACCTTGACTGACCTTGACCTTTTTTGACCTTGACCTTTTTGACCTTGACCTTTTTTGACTTACCTTGACCTTTTTGGGCAACCTAAATTTTTTGAGAACCCTAATTTTTTGGCAACCCTAATTTTTGCAACCCTTCGAAGAAGGGTTGCGCCAAACGGTTGCGTAAGCAACCGTTGTACGTACCCCACCCTAATTTTTGACCAACCCTTTGGTCTTCCATGGGTCATTTTTTGCCCACGGTAATTTTTGTCCTTCCTTTAGGGGCTTAGCCCCTTTTTGATGTCTTAACCTTGTTTGACCATGATATTTCGGCCTTGACCTTGCCAGATACCATGGGTCAATTTTGGCCCCACACTTAATTTAGCCACTGCTAGAGTTATTCTTACGATGTAACCTTGTTTTGGTCATGACCATTTATTTCAGTCTTGACCTTGCCAGATACCTAGCCTACACCTACACCTAACCACCCAGCCTTGAGCTCATCCAGGTAACTGATGCCTAGCCTTTGGTAACTATCTGTTACTTGCTATGAGGTCATGTGGAGGTACACCTGACCTGTGGATCTATCTAAACTTATTTCCATCACAGACACACACACACACACACACACACACACACACACACACACACACACACACACACACAATTTACTTACACCCTGATTTACACTCACAGTTTTACACATACAGATTTGCCACACATAGTTGCCACCCAGATTGCTTACACTTACACTTATACATACATTCACTATGTCACTTATACATAAGCACTTACACTTACATATACACTATGACACTTATAAGCACTTACACTCTCCATAGACCTTACATTAAACCATATACACTTACACTCACACCCACACACACAGAGCACTTACACTTACACTCACACTCGATATTTTGGAGTACTCAACTTTGATGCCTCAACTTTGATGCCTCAGCATTAATGCCTCAACTTTGATGCCTCAACTTTGAAGGTTCATCTTTGATGACTCATCTTTGATGAAGTCATCTTTGATACCGTCTATATTGATGATTCATCACGGTAAATCACCTTTGATTGCTACCTCACCCTACATCCAAAGGGCATGGCTAATATTAATGTGCTTTCCCCTAGATCATAATTGGATCACCAGGCCGCAGCATGATCTCTCCGCGTGAAGTCCCACGAACCCGCACCCGCAGGTGCGACCCGCCGCGCCCGTCCGCCGTGTTGCGCCGCGGGCACAATATTTCCCGCGTACCCTCCCGCCGCGCGTGCGCCCACCAAGCACAACTTATTTCCGCGCTAACCACCACCGCGTGCGTCCCGCAGACGCAAAAAAATTCCCGCGTGAACGAAAAATATGATATCAATGTAAACTATTCAAAGAATTTCAAATATACTATGAGTCATTCATTTTTACTACAATTGTACGAAATTTTATTAAAAACATATACTTTACATACCTTAAAGCAGTAAATCAGTAAATCAATAGAGGTGTTATTACCTAACACCTAAGGGATTAGTATGCTTTTGTTTTACTGTTTTACTGCTTTAACTATCTGCTTTACTGCTTTAACTCTCTGCTTTACTGCTTTAACTATCTGCTTTACTGCTTTAACTCTCTGCTTTACTGCTTTAACTATCTGCTTTACTGCTTTAACTCTCTGCTTTACATACCTTAAAGCAGTAAATCAGTAAAACAAAAGCATACTAATCCCTTAGGTAGCTTACCTCCTTATTGATTTACTGCTTCCACTGCTTTAACTATCTAGCTACTGCTTTACCTCTCTGCTTTACTGCTTTAACTCTCTGCTTTACTGCTTTAACTCTCTGCTTTACTGTTTTAACTCATATATTTAACTTTTTAATACTTTTTATTTATTTTTATTTCTATTTTTATTTTGTTTTAATACTTTTTATTTATTTTTATTTTGTTTTAATACTTTTTATTTATTATTATTTTTTATTATTTTATTATTATTATTTTATTATTATTATTTTTATTTTGTTTTAATACTTTTTATTTAAAAATTGTACGAAATTTTATTAAAAACATATACTTTACTGCTTTACAGCTTTAATTAATCTCATTATTCATTATTCACTTAACGAGTATGGATGTGGAGAAATTTACGTTCCGAAGTCCGGCTACATGTCTTGTAGCCGGACCGACAGGCTGTGGTAAAACCTTTCTATTATTAAATATTTTAAAGGAAATGGAGATTTTTGAACAAGGCCCTGTAAAAATAATATGGTGTTATAATGTTTATCAGGAAAAATTTAAAGAATATAAAGATGTTATTCAATTTCATGAAGGCATATACGATATTAGATCGTTGGACAATATACATGGACACAAAATTATTGTATTAGATGATTTAATGCACAAATTGAATTTGGAAATAGCAGAAGCGTTCTCAGTTTATTCTCACCATCTAATATCTCTGTTTTTTCGCAACACAGAATATTTTTCATCAAAGCAAGCATATGCGAAGTGTTTCTTTAAACACACAGTATTTACTATTGTTTGGTCAGAGAAGAGACATGAGTCAAATTAATGTATTGGCAACTCAAATGTTTCCCCTTCAAAGGAAAGAGTTCTTAAAAGTATATAAAGAGGTTACTTCGATCCCCCACGGTTATTTGATGTGTGAACTTCACCCCAAAAACACGCACAGAGTGTTGCTCCGTACCAACATTCTTCCGTATGAGATAGAAACTGTATACATACCTGAATAATGAGTGCTCTAGTTGCAAAGTATTTACCTCTTATAAAAAAAATTTAAAAAGCTGAAACCTTCTGAAAAACGTAAACTAATTAGTGAGGATGAGAAATTCATCCAGTGTGTATGTGAAGTCTGTTTAAATGTTATAAAAGGAAATGTTCCTTTAAACAGACCTCAGAAGGTAAAGCTACGTCGTTATAGAAACATCATTAAAAAACTCTCCTTCAATATAAAAAATCTGAAAAATAAAAAGAAGTTACTACAGAGAGGAGGAGGAGTATTCCTACCATTACTCTTCTCAGTTATAGCTCCACTAATAACTAAGTGGTTGGCACCATAATGAAGAAGGTTGCTGTACTTCCATATAATGAGTATGAGAAAATGAAGTATAATAATACAGCATCTGTACAGAATTCATTTCAGCCGATTCATCATTCACAATCTCAATATAGCCAGTTATTGCCACCCGCTCAGCAAAATCCACAATCCCAGACCTTATATACGCAGATATTACATCCTAATGCATTGACATTACAACCTCTTTCACATCATCAACAACAGCTACCCCATCAGAATCCTTATATTGTGAACGATTCATTATCTTTTCAGCAGCCTCTACCTCATAGTTTATATGATCCTAAAGTTGATCAGATACCAAATACGAGAAAGAAGTGTACAGAATATTAAATTCAGACATTAACATCCATGAGAAACGCCTCTTATACCAAGATGCCATACAAAAATTGATAGATCTTAAAGACTTGCACCTACATCCATCCCTACGTATTCCGCTAACCGATAATGTAGATATACCTAATGAAGTAAAACTTGAAGTGAAAAATGAAGATATATTTAAAAATATCCTGGAGGAGAGCTTACCTATTAGAGTGCGTAAATCAGGAATAGCTTTATATAATATTTTAAAAGAACAATTATCTTTGAATGAAGCAGGGCAGATCGTAATTGATGATGAAATAGTTAAAGGGTCAAATATTGTGGATTTGATAGCTGATCTCTCCCGTAACTGGAAGAAAGGCCCTGTAAAAGGATGGAATGAGATCAAACAAGAACTTCAGACTATTAATTTCCCCAGAAGTTTAATCTTAAATACACGACGATTAGCAGACTTAGATAATATCCCCATTACGCCAAGACCTGATTCAAGTCCATCAGGCACTTCTTACGCATCAGATAAATTTAAACGTGTTACCAGAGGACGAATAAGAAAAACTTATAATAAACCTATTTGGATTAAATCGTAATTATGTATTATCATATATATATATATTTATTTAGTTGTAATGTTTGTGTATAAATAAATGTTATTTTAAATCTTTTTCTTTTTCTTTATCCCTTGGGACCTAATATCACATTTTTGTGACAAATATATATATATATATATATATATATATATATATATATATATATTGGTATATATACTATATATATATATATATGCATATATATATATATATATATATATATATATACTGCTCATAACTATATATATATATAATGCTTACGATGTGTCCAGTAGACAACATGGAGGCTAAGGAGGTAGTTGATAAACATTACTTCAATCTGAGGGAGCCAAACAGTTTTGGGGGTTTCACTAGGTTTGCTTTAAGGTATCCTAATATTGAGAAAAAAGAGTTAAAAGCATATTTAGAAGGTGAAGATGCATTTACTCTACATAAACCTGTAAGAAAAAAATTTCCTACACGGAAAACCATATCTCCGCAGCTCGATAGTGTATGGCAGTTAGATTTATCGGAAATGATTAAATATAGTTCTTATAATGAAGGGTTTCAATATACTTTTTACAATTGACGTATATTCTCGATACTTGTGGTTGAAGCCCTTAAAAGATAAAAGATCAGTTACAGTTGCAGCTGCAGTACTTGAAATTATAGAGGACGAGCGGAGAACACCTAAATCATTTTGGACAGATTCAGGAATGGAGTTCAAGGGCAGCGGGTTTCAGGAGCTGCTCTGGGAGTATGGTATAAGCTATTACAATACATTTTCCGTAAACAAAGCGGCAATAGTTGAAAGAGTCCAACGTACTATTAAAGAACGCATGCATAGGTATTTTACTAAAATGAATACTTTTAAATATATTGATATACTGGACGATCTAGCTTATTCTTATAACAGGTCTTACCATAGAACTATAAAGACAACGCCTTTAGAAATGTCAAAAACTAGAGGCCGTAGAACACATCTGTATGAAAAAGAAAACAAAATAAAAGATAATTCAGGAATAAAGGTAAACGATTATGTAAGAGTATCTCGAACAGAAGAAAGGTTTAGAAAAGGATATGAATCCGGTTGGACTACGGAAGTTTTTAAAGTCCACAATATCCAACCATTCAGTCGTGATAGTTTAAAGCTATATTATCTGAAAGATTTAAATGGTGAAAAAATAAAAGGCGGATTTTATAAACAGGAAATACAAAAAGTAAGGTTCAATCCTGTAACTCATGAATATAAAATTGAAAAAATATTAGCTACGAGAGGTAAAGGAAAAAATAAGCAAGTATCTGGTGAAATGGCGGGGATATCCTGCTAAGTTTAATACTTATATAAAAGCAAGTGAAGTTAAGAATCATTAATCAGTTGTCATTATAATCATGGAGAGTGTAGATCACTTTTATTTAACTCTCCCGTCTTCAGCCTCCCTGGATTTATCCTGATAATAATCTCGCTGATTTCACAACTGAACTAGTTAACCATGTTTACCTTGAACGAGCAGAGTATGAAGTGGGATTATGTGAAATGATATTAAATACAGACATAGAAAATTTACCTCACAATCTATTCTGGATGAAAGTGTACAGAAGTGTAGAATGTGTTGAAACTATATTACAAGTGGAAGGTACTCGTTATCTGAAAAGGACTACAATTGCCAAAAAGGTGACGACTACATTTGCTACAAAAGAATACTTCATCGAGGAATTTACTTTGCGGAGGTCATATTTTAAATCGGTGCCTGCTATTTTTAGTCATTTAAACGTTCTCTTTGATGTGAGTATTATGTGTAAGGACTTGGTATACAAAACTGAAATGCGTACCTATGAAGATAAAGTAATAATATCTTTAAGCTCAAAAGTAAGTGTAAACCTGCGAGACCGCATGTTTTTTCTCGAACGATCACCATGGCAGCGTAAACATATTCGTAGACGTGATGCTGAGTTGGATATACTTCATGATATCCCTACTATGTTGAAGAGGGTTATACTATCTGTGGAGAATAACCGCATGACTCCCCATGAACAAAAAGATGAAGCAGATCGAGTACTGCACTATACATGTACCCCATCCGAGATGCTCAATCATCCAGGTATGGCTTATGTATATACAAATATAATTGATCATCAACATGTAGGTAATACTAAAGCTCCTTTATTAAGAGTAGTATATTTTCCCAAAGAGAGTAAAGCTATAACATTCCCTAATGTTCATTATCTACCTCTGAATAGATCAAATTTTGACTCTGTACGCGTGCATATAAAAGATGTAGAATGGAAATCCTTTCCCCCCTTTACATACGGCGCATTGTTATGCAAAGTTCATATTAGAAAGAAACAGATGCAGTAATTACAACATAATGGAATATATAAGAGAAAACGACACATTTTTTCATTCGTCACCAGCTACCCTATGTAAGATGAGTAAGAAGCTGATACTCCTGGTAATAATGAGCAGCTGAAAAGGCATTCAGGACCAAAAAATGAGGGCAAGGCCTCGGGTGACTTTTCTACAACTATGGGAGAAGCAAGGCCTCTACTCTGCATGAGGTGGGGAATATATAGGCAAGCTAAGGCTAAACTGTATTGCAATAATTTCATTCAAAGATATTAAGCGGTGAAACAATCCTCGTACAGCATTAAAAAGACGCATAGCCATGTGTCAGATGAGATGTTGGATGATGTTAAGCGTAAAATAAGACGCAAAATGCAGGTCAGGGGCGAGGGATCAAGAAGATTGTCATAAAGAAAAAGACTAAACGGAAAAAACCTCTAAAAAAAATGTATTGATGTATTTGTTATTTAATTACCAACTGATAACTCTTACACTGAGGTGTACATTGTATATAAGTAATGCTTTTCATGAAACCATTATGGACAACCAGAACTCTCGCACATGCAAAATAATGTAATAATAAAACAATAAAAATAATAATGTAAATGCTTATTAAAACAAAATAAACAAAAAGTGATTAAAACAAACAAAATAGAAAACAAAAACAAATAAAAAGTATTAATCAGTTAAATATATGAGTTAAAACAGTAAAGCAGACAGTTAAAGAAAAAGAAAGAGAGTTAAACAAAGCAGATAGTTAAAGAAAGCAGCAAACAAAGCACAATAACCCTTTAATAGAATTAATTCCATGATCACTGATTTACTGCTAAGGTATGTGTTAGAGTTAAAGCAGTGCTGCAGATAAGTTAAAGCAAAGTAAATGAGCAAAGCTTTTTATAAATACAGAGAGCAAAGCAGTAAAGCAGATAGTTAAAGCCAAAGTGGTGCAGGAGAGTTGTAGCTGCAAGCAGATAGTTAAAAATGCTAAATAGTAAAACAAAAGACATGCTAAACCCCTTAGGTGTTGTGCAATAACACCTCTATTGATTTACTGATCAATGCTACGCGCTGTAAAGCATGTTTTTAATAAATTTCTCGCCAATTGCAAAAAGTGGTAACAGCGAATCGGGGCGGCACAGTTTGAAAAAGAAATTTTTGAATAGTCACACTGGTATCATATTTTTCGTTCGCGCGGTAATATTGTGCCTGCGGGCGCACGCGGCGGCGGCGGTTACGTTAGGGCCATTGCGCCTGCGGACGCACGCGGCGGCGGTTAAAATATTGCGGCTGCGGGCGCACGCGGCGGCGGTTTCATGGCGGCGGTTTCGCGGCGAAGTGGGGCCCACCTGCGGGACGCAGACTCTGGAAACGTTTGCGTTCACTGTCTCAAATGTGTAACTCTTTAGATATATTCTGTCATGCTAAAAGTGTTAGAAAATACTAACTCATAGTAGGAAGCATCCTAGCAACTTGTAATATACACCATTTTCGATTCCTCATACCTTATTACGGGGTAGACACCCATATTAGGCTATTCGGGGCCCGTGTGAGTAAGCTAGAAAGACTTGAAAAAGTGGACTAGGCTGGCACTCATTGGCACTTTACTTGGCACTGGTGTGGCACTCACTTGGCACTCATTGGCACTCACTTGGCACCCATTGGCACTCTCACTTGGCACTCATTGGCACTCACATGGCACTCACCTGGCACCCATCTAATACCATAGAACACCAATAGAACATCACTAGATACTTTACGGTGATTGGGAACCTTCAAAGCCATCAAGTTAGCGTGGATCAAAATTGAACCGTCAAAGATGATCATCAAGATGGCCAAGGTGAGACATCAAAGTTGGGGCATTAAATGAAAGTGTGTGTGTGTGTGTGTGGTGTGTGTGTGTGTGTGTGTGTGTGTGTGTGTGTAGTGCAATGCAATGTGTGTAGTGGTGAAAATTGCTAGGTAGGTCTCATACATGGTACAAGTTAGAACGAAATATGGACGGTGGGGCCATGTGGGCAAAATTATGTGGGCAAAAATGCACTCCATGGAAGATCGGGGTTATTGGTCGGAAGACATGGTCAAACAAGAAGTTAAAGACATCAAAAAAGGGCTAAGCCCCTAAAAGGACAAAAAATTACTGTGGGTCAAAAATGACCCATGGTCGAAAAAATTAGGTAAAATAGGCACACAGGTACAACGGTTGCTAACGCAACCGTTTGGCGCAACTCTTCTTCGAAGGGTTGCAAAAAATTAGGTTGCCGAAAAAAATTAGGTTGCCAAAAATTAGGGTTGCCTAAAAATTAGGGTTGCCAAAATAGGGTTGTCAAAAAATTAGGGTTGCCAAAAATTAGGGCGGCCGAAAAATTAAGGCAAAAATGACCCATGGAAGATCAAAGGTTTGGTCGAAAAAATTAAAGATCAAAGGTCAAGGCCCAAAAAGGTCAAGGCCCAAAAAAGGTCAAGGGCAGGTAAAAATTCGAGCTCAAAAAAGGTCAAGGCAGGTAAAAAATTGGGCCCAAAAAGGTCAAGGTGGTTTTTCGGTTGTTTTTCGATGGGTGGTTTTCGTCGGCTGGGGTGGTTGGTAAAGAATATCCCTCCTCATTACTTATATATATATATATTATATTAGATATATATTATTATATATATATATATATATATATATATATATATATATATAGAGTATATATATATATATATATATATATATATATATATATATATATATATATATAAATATATATATATATATATATATATATATATATATATATATATATAGTATATATATATACATATATATATATATATATATATATATATATATATATATATATATATATATATATATATATATATATATATATATATATATATATATATATATATATATATATATATATATATATATATATATGTATATATATATATAGTATAGGAGATTCCCTTGACGATGACGGGTTACCCACCTGTGTGCCCCCCTATTACCCCACTGTCACTCTGTCAATATGATATATATATTTGGAGACTTTTTTAAAGTACTTATCTACCTTTCTACATTTTTTATATTTGTGTTTTTGGAAATGGGGCTCAGCCCTTTAGGGGCCCCTTTTCACGTACGACGTTAGCTATTTTATGTATGTTTGTATGTTATAACCCTTTAGTTCTATTCAGTTATTGCCTCACGTTCTTTCCTGAGCCCTTTTTAGCATTTTTCTTATATTTCAAGCACTTTTTAGCTTTTTTTTTGCTATATTTCTGTCACTTTTACCATTTTTTATATATTTATCGGACTTTTCAGTAATTCCATCTACCTTCCTAGTTATTACTTTTTATATATTGCGTTTTGAAAGGGTCATTTCATTTATCGGCGATTTCATCGTCATAGGTTTGAGTACACATTCACAACCACATTGTCAGCGTCAATGTCCGTTTTTACATGGTCGAAGACACCGCACCGCATCGCTCCACTTCGAACCGCCTTTCCTGCACCGCCTTCGGACCCGCTTGCTTGCACTTGGGTGGTCATCGAACAGGGAGGGTTTTTTTCCCACTCCCCCTTTCTCTTTTATAAGAGTAACAGAGGAGAACTCGATATTTGGAACTGCCTCTTTGTTTTTCCATCTAGCTCTGGTAGACCTCTTTGAACGTGAGCTCAGAAGCTTATACCTCACCACCACCTTTCACATGCTTTGCTCTTCTGTTCTCGTGGGGTCGTAGCGGTGAGGAGGGTTTCACTGATCCCCCACATCCTCTATGGCTGCTCTTGTGCTCTGCTGGAAGGTTTCACAGGTCTCCCGAACCCTTCGGGTCCTCTTTGAGGAGTGGTCACCACTTGTCATTTTATACTACTTAGCCATGTATATGCACCATGCGTTTGCGCATACATGTATATGCATCATGCGTTTGCGCATACCATCTTCTATCTTCTGACGCGATTCATCCCACCCGCAAGGAATAACATTAATAAACTGCGGGTTTAAAAAAGTGACCTCTTCAAGTCACTGACTGACCTGAACTTGAACTCGACCACTAACCGATTTAAGTGTATTGACTTAACAGATTGGTCTCGGGCCTGAATGGACGTTAAAACTACTTAAACATTTGGTCCTTTATATATAAATGATTTTATGCATAGCAAAAATTTGGAATTAGCTATATCCATATTACATAATATATATTACCGATTACGTAATATATATTACCTATTACATAATATATATATTATGTAAGCTACAAAGCTGAACTTGGTGCTGAATAGTATGTTTTGAAGTATGCTGCATTGAATGCAGCTATTACCGAACGTGCCATTCCATCCGTTAAGGATTGAGAATACAGCCATATGCGCGTTTTTCAGTAAGGCTTACCCTTCGTCAAAAACCTATTCATGACGGGTGTCAAACAGGGGTAGAATGTCTCAAAAATGAGATTCCCGTAGTTACTTTCCACGAACGTCAAAGTCCCCATGGCCCCAGAGTGGGGCTCCATTTATATATGGTTTCCAAGAGACATTTGAATAACCCCAAATGTCATACTTAGCAAAGAGGTTTTAGAGACATCGTATTTCTCCTCTTCAACGGCATATCATCTTTTTATATGCGTCAATATTGTTATAGCTAATGTTTCAATCCGCTACGCCTAGTAGCAAACCCTTGCCCCTAAAAAATCTTAAAATAAACATAAAGCTGAAATTTTGTATACATATAGAAAGAATGAAAGAAATAAAATAGTGATTGTTTCATGCTGCTGGCGCCCAGAGGAAGAGGGGGTCCCAGCCCCAAAACGTTAAAATGGAAAAAGAAACTGAAATTTAGTACACATATAGAAGAGAATAAATAAAATAGAATGGCTATGTTCAAATAACTGGCGAACTATAAGAGCCGGAGTCGAGCTGGTGATGGTGGACTCAGATTGACCTACTGGTTCCTACCACATATTACAACAAATGAGGTGTCTACATATATGTTTTCTATGGTATAGAAATCGTTTTTTATGGGTTTTAGATTCCTCAGATGAGTATGAAGACTCCTAAGGAGGGTGTGATGAATATATGGAAAAGAAAGAAGACGAAAGACGGAGAGGAAATGTACGAAATTTTATTAAAACATATACTTTTTACAGACCTTAAAGCAGTAAAACAAAAACCAATAGCGCAATTGCCTAGCAACAGAGGAATAGTATGCTTTTGTTTTACTGCATTACTGCTTTACTGCTTTGCATCATATTTAACATTCCTTTAAACTTCATATACATTAACATTATGTTTCTTTTTGTATTTTTATTTATTGTTTTAAAAATTATTACTTTTTTATTTATAAATTTTAAAATTGCAATGCAAGAAAGCAAAAAGGCCAGAGTAAACAAAGAGAGGCAAACATTTTATTTTACTAAAATTGTAATGAAATTTTATTAAAAACATATATTATTATGACCCTTAAAGCAGTAAAAACAAATCTATAGGCGCAATTGCTCAGCAACAGAGGGATTAGGCAGTTCTTGTCTTTACTGGCTTTACTGTTTTCTACTGTTTTTACTTGTAGTTTCTGGCCATTTTTGAATATCTACTGCAATATTTATTAAAAACATTTTGTTTTTTAATTAATCATTTACATTTATATTATTCACCCACTGTTAACTAAAATTATTTGAAAGTTTTTTAACTAGCGCGGATTTTTTTATTATTACATATTATTTTTATTATTATTATTATTATTATTATTATTATTGATATATTATTATTATTATTATTATTATTATTATTATTATTATTATTTTCAGTTACAGTCCTTATAACGAATTTGATCATTATTATTAACATTTATTATTATTATTATTATTATTATTATTATTATTATTATTATTATTATTATTATTATTAATTATTATTATTATTATTATTATTATTATTATTATTATTATTATTATTATTATTATTATTATTATTATTATTATTATTATTATTATTATTATTATTATTATTATTATATTATTATTATTAAACCTCCAGTCATTTTACTCATGGCAATAGATTATTAATTAGCCCACACACACACACACACACCCACACACACACACACACACACACACACACACACACACACACACACACACACACATGCCCGGCACATTTAAAATATTACACTAAGCTTAAAACATACCAAAATGAAAATTTTGTGAACACAGCAAACAGCGAACACAGCATATAATTTATTAAAACATTTTTATGCTTTAATTATCCACGTACATTTATATTACTTATTCAATTACAACTAAAATTATTTCAAAGTTTCCTTAAACTTCTATTATAAATCATTATCTTTGAACAAAAAATTTATTATTATTATTAACTGTTATTACTTTTTGTTTATAAATTTATCAAGTTTTAAAATAATTTTTACTAAAAATTTTAGGAATTTTATTAAAACATATTTTTAACGTCCCTCAAAGCAATAAAACAGTAAATCGAACGCAAGACAATAGCAACTCTCTAACCCAAGCCATACCCCTCTATTGTTCTATTGACTTACTGCTTTACATCATCTTTAGCCATGTATTAGGTATAAACATAGCAAAATAAGTTCTTTTCTGTTAACATAACATGTATTTTATTAAAATCATTCTAGGTTTTTATTTAAAAATAACAATTATTCATTTACATTTATATTATTCATTCAATGTTAACTAAAAATATTTTAAAGTTTTTTAAATAATTCGGATTTGCTTTATTATTATTATTATTATTATTATTATTATTATTAATATTATTATTATTATTATTATTATTATTATTATTATTATTATTATTATTATTATTATTATTATTATTATTATTATTATTATTATTATTATTATTATTATTATTATTATTTATGTACATTGACATCCAACACGAAAATACATAAACAACGTCACTCCTTACAGATACGAAACTGACCTCTTTCTGTAAAATGTGTTGAAATAACTACTTTAGGCCTAAATTTAGGATAAGCCTTTTTGTACCCCGGGCTGTTTTAAGCCTAATACCAGGTCAAAATGTAATTCCAGTATAGACAAGAATCGAGAATCAATGTTATTATTATTTTTATAAATATATTTCAAACTGAAACATGCTGGATCGGTAAGATCCTTTAAGCAGGTATGAAGGAAATGCTTTTCGGTGTAAACCTTATCTCTATATGACCGCGTATGTGATTGGTCGAGAATTATTTTATCGCTTTTTGGCTTTAAGGTATGTAAAAACATGTTTTTTCATATCCTGAGCCTTACCTGTGATTGGATGAAAATTAACTTAGTTCTTTAAACTTATATTTGAGCAGGTGTGTTTTATTATCTTTTAGACCCAAACTCATTTTAAAATCATACTCGTTTTGGCTGTTAAGCGGTGCACAAGTTCTCTGATTTGTATTAAAAGTGTTCTATTTTCACTAAGTGTATATCATATTTATAATAAATACTTACATTGAGGAATAATTATTGAGTTGGAAAATATTCGTTTGGCTAGGTTTTAAAATTTCGAGATATTGTAGGATCCAGCGAATGCTACTCAAGCTGTTGATCCTATGAGCACTGGAACAAGACTGAGCGTCTGAATGGATATTCATTTCATATAAAATACCAATATGGATCTATTAGGTGCTGCCTAATTACAGACACATGAGCTAATAGCTGAATTTCACTAGAATAGATAATAATTAATTCACTAGATTTATAGTAGATCACGTGAAGCCCAACGCGAGAGCCCGCAAGCGCGACCCGGTGCGGAACCGACGCATGAACCCGCCGGCGTAATATTACTACGCGGTCGCGAAAATATTTTCTTTATGATATGTCGTTGTAAACTTTCATTACATCATTTTGTATTTTCAAATATACTGTTTCCTATATTATGAGTCGTTCATTTTATTTCTTACTTGAACATTTTTAATTTTATTTATAGAAAATACCATTTCACTGGTAAAGTTTCTTGAAAAACATTTAGTTTTCGAAAGAACATTTTGTTTTTGTAGAAAACAGTTTGTTTTATTTATCCTAAAGTTATAATTCCTTAAGGGAAATAGAACAAATAGTCCGAAAGTGACACCGGCCATAATCCTCTTTGTGGTATGCCTTTAAGATCTTAATACTTTAAGGTTTGTAAAACAAGTTTTATATGCCTTAAAGCTGCAACTACATAGGACGTAGAGTTAATGTATAGAAGTTGTCCCATACCCTCCCTTTTTAAGGTATGTCTTTACGGATTTACAGGATTAGGGTTTATAAAACACGAATTTATCGATACTAAAGCTGTAACTCAATAAGGTAATAGAGCAATTAGCCCTGATAGAGCTATCTCATTCACTATGATATATGCCTCGGTTTTACTGGTTTAATGCTTTACGCACATAGTTTACTGATACAAATCTTATTTTATATAATATATATATATATATATATATATATATATATATATATATATATAAAAAAATATATATATATATATATATATATATATATATATATATATATATATATATATATATATATATATATAAAAGCAAGTAAGGGGCAAGGTAGAGTGGAAGGTATGTATGTAAGGCATGTAAGGTAATTAAATAAGAAAGAAAGAAAGCAAGGCAAGTAAGCAAGTGCCGCGCGCGGGCAAGCGCGCGCGCGCGCGCGCGCGCGCGCGCGCCAGCGGGCAAGCAAGCAAGCGCGCGCGCGCGGGCAAGCGCGGGGCGCGCGCGGCAGGCAGGTACAGCGGCGCAGTATAGTTAGTAACAATAAATAAGTATATACATATTATATATATATTATATATATATATATATATACACAGAGAGAGAAAGATATATAAAAATACTATATATATATATATATATATATATATATATATATATATATATATATATATATATTATTATACTTCATTTTTCATTTTTCTTCATTTATTTTATTTTTCATTTACATATATATTATCATTATTATATATATATATATATATATATATATATATATATATATATATATATATATATATATATAATTCATTTTTATTTATTTTATTTTTTATTTTTGAATCATATATATATATATATATATATAGATATATAATATATATTATTATATATATTATATATATATATATATATTATATATATTATTATTATTGATGATATATTATTTATTATATTATTACATATATTACATTACTATATATTATAGATATAGATATATATATATATTATATATATATATATATATATATATATATATATATATATATATATATATATATATATATATATATATATATATATATATATATATATATATATAAAATATGATTTGTATCAGTAAACCATGTGCGTAAAGCATTAAACCAGTAAAACCGAGGCATATATCATAGTGAATGAGATAGCTCTATCAGGGCTAATTGCTCTATTACCTTATTGAGTTACAGCTTTAGTATCGATAAATTCGTGTTTTATAAACCCTAATCCTGTAAATCCGTAAAGACATACCTTAAAAAGGGAGGGTATGGGACAACTTCTATACACTCTACATCCTATGTAGTTGCAGCTTTAAGGCATATAAAACTTGTTTTACAAACCTTAAAGTATTAAGATCTTAAAGGCATACCACAAAGAGGATTATGGCCGGTGTCACTTTCGGACTATTTGTTCTATTTCCCTTAAGGAATTATAACTTTAGGTTATATAAAACAAACTGTTTTCTACAAAAACAAAATGTTCTTTCGAAAACTAAATGTTTTTCAAGAAACTTTACCAGTGAAATGGTATTTTCTATAAATAAAATTAAAAATGTTCAAATAAGAAATAAAATGAACGACTCATAATATAGGAAACGGTATATTTGAAAATACAAAAATGATGTAATGAAAGTTTACAACGGCATATCATAAAGAAAATATTTTCGCGACCGCGCGTAGTAATATTACGCCATTGGTTCATGCGCGGTCGGTTCTGCACCTGGGCGCGCTTGCGGGCGCCTTGCGTTGGGCTTCACGTGATCTACTATAAATCTAGTGAATTAATTATTATCTATTCTAGTGAAATTAATAATTATTCCTCAATGTAAGTATTTATTATAAATATTAGATCCATATTGATATTTTATATGAAATGAATATCCATTCAGACGCTCAGTCTTGTTCCAGTGCTCATAGGATCAGCAGCTTGAGTAGCATTCGCTAGATCCTACAATATCTCGAAATTTTAAAACCTAGCCAAACGAATATTTTCCAACTCAATAATAATTATTCCTCAATGTAAGTATTTATTAGTAAATATGATATACACTTAGTGAAAAATAGTGAACACTTTAATACAAATTAGAGAACTTGGCAGTAACTGCTTAACAGCCAAAAACGCGACTATGATTTTAAAAATAAGTTTGGATCTAAAAGATAATAAAACACCCTTCTCAAATATAAGATTAAAGAACCAAGTTAATTTTCAAAAGACGATAAAACAGGTAAGGCTCAGGATATGAAAAACATGTTTTTACATATCTTAAAGCCAAAAAAGCTCTAAAATAATTCTCGACCTCAATCACATACTATTGGGTCATATGGAGATAAGGCTTACTCCGTCCTCTCACAAGAAAGGAAAGCATTTCCTTCTTACCTGCTTGAAGGATCTTACCGATCCAGCATGTTTCAGTTTGAAATATATTATAAAAATACTAATAACATTGATTCTCGATTCTTGTCTATACTGGAATTACATTTTGACCTGGTATTAGGCTTAAAAGCCTGGGTGCCAAAAGGCTCATCCTAAATTTAGGCCCCAAAAGTAGTTATTTCAACACATTTTTGCAGAAAGATCAGTCTCGTATCTGAAAGGAGAGGCATGCTGTTGTGTGTTTTTTCAAAGGATTTGCTCAATGTACATAGATATTAAATAGTAATAATAACACACACACAATAATAATAATAATAATAATAATAATAATAATGCACACACACACACTACACACACACACACACACACACAAATAATAATAATAATAATAATAATAATAATAATAATAATAATAAAAGCAAACCGAATTATTTAAAAACTTTGAAATATTTTTAGTTAACAATAAATGAATAATATAAATGTAAGTGAATAATTGTTATTTTAAATAAAAACCTAGAATGATTTTAATAAAATACATGCTATGTTAACAGAGAAGAACTTATTTTGCTATGTTTATACTTATTAATACATGGCTAAAGATGATGTAAAGCAGTTAGTCAATATAACAAAACGTGGCATAGTTTGGTGTAGAGGGGTGCTAGGGACTTTTGCGTTACCATTTACTGATTTATTGCTTTAGGGTGGATAAAATATATGTTTTTAATATAATTTCATAAAATTTTAGTAAAAATTATTTTAAAACTTGATACTTATAAAATTTATAAACAAAAAGTAATAACAGTTAATAATAATAATTCTTTGTTCAAAGATAATGATTTATTATGAAGTTTTAAGAAACTTTGGAAATAATTTTTAAAGTTATAATTGAGTGAGTACATAAATGTACGTGCTCAAAACATAAAATGTTTTTAATAAATTATATGTTGTGTTCATACAAAAGAACTTATTTGGTATGTTTAAACAGTGTATATTTTAATGAACCTGGTGTGTGTTGTGTGTGTGTGTGTGTGTGTGTGTGTGTGTGTGTGTGTGTGTGTGTGTGTGTGTGTGTGTGTGTGTGTTAAATAATAATAGTCATGAAGTAAAATAATAATAATAATAATAATAATAATAATAATAATAATAATAAATAATAATAATAATAATAATAATAATAATAATAATAATAATAATAATACACACACACACACACACATACACAATAATAATAATAATAATAATAATAATAAATAATAATAATAATAATAAAACAAATCTGAATTATTTAAAAACTTTCAAATAATTTTAGTTATTAACAGTGGGTGAATAATATAATGTAAGGGATTATTTAAAAATAAAAAGGTTTTTAATAAATAGTCTCCCATTATATATTAAAATATGATGTAAAGCAAACAAAGACCTACTAATCCTCTGCTGCTAGCAAGCAATTGCGCTATTGACTTACTGTTTTACTGCTTTTAAGGTCTGCAGTAAAGTATATGTTTTTACTAAAATTTCGTACTTTCCTCTCCGTCTTTCTCGTCTTCTTTCTTTTCCGCTATGGCCCATCACACCCTCCTTAGGAGTCTTCATACTCATCTGAGGATTCTGAAACCTATAAAAACGAATTCTATACCATTGAAAACATATATGTAGACACCTTATTTGTTCTAATATGTGGAGTCAATGATGTCAATCTGACTTCTACTATCACCAGCTCCGAATCCGGGCTTATATAATTGCCAGTTATTTGAACATCACCATGTTATTTTATTTATTCTCTCTTTAAGTTTACTAAATTTCAGTTTCTTAATCTATTTTTAAAGTTTTGGGCTGGTAATCCTCTGCCTCTGGGCGTAGAGGCATGAAACAATACTATTTTATTTCTTTCATTATCTTCTCTCTATATGTATACAAAATTTCAGCTTTCTTATGTTTTTTTTTTAACGTTTTGGGGCTGGGACCCCCTTCCCTTTGGGCGTAGCGGATTGGAAACATTATAACGATAATGACGCATATAAAGATGATATGCCAAGTTTGAAGAGGATACGATGTCTCTAACACCTCTTTTGCTAAATGACATTTGGGGTTATTCAATGTCGTGTTTTGAAACCATATAAATGACCCCCACTTGGGGCCATGGACTTTGGGCGTTCGGGAAAGTAATCACGGAATCTCATTTTTGAGATGACTTACCCTGTTTTAACACCCGTCATGATACCAATTTTAAAATCACGTGTTTTCAAGTTTAAACAAATTTATTTTATCATTTTCGCACGAAGTGACGTCACCGTTATATATATCGATAGTGACGTCACTATCGATATTTATATATATCTTTTATTACATAATATATACACTACATAATATATATATATATATATATATATATATATATATATATATATATATATATATATATATAAAGATAGAGAGATATAAAGATATATATTATATATATATATATATATATATATATATATATATATATATATATATATATATATATGATATATATGTATGTAATATATATTACAAGAATCGGTAATATATATATGTAATAAAGTAATATTCAGCAATTCCAAATTTGCTATGCATAAATCAATTATATATAAGGACCAAATGTTTAAGTATTATCGGCACATTCAGGCGAGCCCAATCTGTTAAGTCCAATACATTTGCCAAAGCGGTTAGTAGTCGAGTTCACTTCTCGGTCTGGTCAGTGACATGGAGAAGTCACTTTTTTAAATCCGCAATTTAATGTTATTCCTTGCGGGTGGGATGAATCGCGTCAGAAGATAGAAGATGGTATGCGCAAACGCATGATGCATATACATGAATGCAAACGCATGGTGCATATACATGGCTAAGTAGTATAAAATGACAAGTGGTGACCACTCCTCAAAGAGGACCCGAAGGGTTCGGGAGACCTGTGAAACCTTCCAGCAGAGCACAAGAGCAGCCATAGAGGATGTGGGGGATCAGTGAAACCCTCCTCACCGCTACGACCCCACGAGAACAGAAGAGCAAAGCTTGTGAAAGGTGGGCATGAGGTATAAGCTTCTGAGTTCAAGCATTCAAAGAGGTCTAACAGTGCTATATATGGGGCAAAAAAAAAGAGAACGGTTCGTATCCGAGTTCTCCTCTTTTATTCTTATAGAGAAAATGTAGAGTGGGGGGAAAACAACACTCCCTGTTCACGACCACTCAAGTGTGCTGCGGGTCCGGAGGTGGTGCGGGAAGGCGGTGCGAGGGCGCGATGCGGTGCGGTGTGGGTTCGACCTTGCGAAAACGGACATTGACGCTGACAATGGTTGACGAGAATGCTACCAAAACCTATGACGATGGAAAATCACCGATAAATGAAATGACCCCAATTTCAAAACGCGCATTATATAAAAGTAACCAGGAAGGTAGATGAGTTACTCGAAAAGTCGATAGAAATATATAAAAAAGGCTAAAAAGTGCCAGAAATATAGCAAAAGGCTAAAAAAGTGCTTGAAATATAAGAAAAATGCTAAAAAGTGCTTGAAATATAAGAAAATTGCTAAAAATAAGTTTAAAAATTAAAAAAAAAGGCTCAGGAAAGAACGTGAGGCAATAACTGAATAGAACTAAAGGGTTATAACATACAAACATGGTATAAAATAGCTAACGATCGTACGTGAAAGGGACCCCTAAGGGCTGAGCCTCATTTTCAAAACGCCAAATATAAAAAGTAGCCAGAAAGGTAGATAAGTACTAAAAAGGTCCTAAAATATATATATATATATGTATTGACAGAGTGACAGGTGGGTATTGGGGCACACAGGTGGGGTAACCCGTCATCCGTACCACAAGATACTCCTTATATATATCTGCTTATATATAAAGGGTATTTATATATATAAAGATATAGTATATTATATATATATATATATATAAAGTTATATATATATATATATATATATATGTTATTATTATAAAGTTATATAGTATATACATATATGCTGTTATAGTTGGTTGCTATATATGTTGTTATATATATATATATATATATATGACAAAGTTAACGCCCACATTTCTGAATTTGGGAGAGTCCGGATCAAAAATTTCCATGTAGTGGCTCTGAGTGATACATAAATAGATGTTCTAGGGTCGAAATGAATTTTTTTTTTTTTTTTTTTTTTTTTTTTTTTTACTTGTTCTAGGGGAAATTATAAGGGATATATATATATTATTTGTGGGGAAGTATTACACGGCAATGTAGGCTTCCGATGGGGAAGGGGGGGACGTCTTCCATACCCCGTAGGGGAGGGGCGGAACCCCGCGACACCCAATACCAAAGAGCGGGGGTTCCGACCCTCCCCGGAGGGGGAAATAGTCCTACCCTTGTGTTCCCTCGAAAGGCCAAGAGACCCCGATCTGCCATCGGTGCGGGTATACTCCTGGGGTATTCTTAGTTAAAAAGAAACAGAACTATACTAGAAAGTCTATTTATTTTAACGAGTAACGTATAAAAGCGTATCTTAATAGGCTTCCTCATATTATTATAATTATTAACAATAATTTTTCTTTTTTTTTTTTTTTTACATTTTTCTAACTAAAATATTTTACTAGGATTCCAAAAATGTATTCCTTTTGCTGTAGCTATTGTAGTTTTTGAGATATGATTTTTTTTTTTTTTTTTTTTTACATTTCCTAACTAAAATTTTACTATATCATAGAGGCTACCTGTGAAAAATTTTTTTGATCCGAGCTCCCTTTCCGTGTGGTATAACTTCTTTGATGTCTATATATATATATATATATATATATATATGATATATATATATATATATATATATATATATATTTATATATATATATATATATATATATATATATATATATATATATATATATATATATATATATATATATATATATATATATATTTTATATATATATATATATGTATATATATATAAAAAAGATATATAATTTTTTTTATATAAAAGATATGTCTCTTCTTATCTATATATATATATATATATATATATATATATATATATATATATATATTACCATTTTGCTTATGGTATGTATGACATTCCAGTGCCTAAAGGTTCGTTCGTCTTTCTGTTCTGCGTTCATATACACACTCATACATCTTTAGAGACACCACCTTTTATCCACATATCATCATATACACATACTGCTATACAACACCCCTCTTCTAGACAACATTTTACAGACATCCCTATCCCTTATATATCCCTATGTGTTGGGGAGAAAAATTTCCCATATCGTATGTCGTGTAGCGTCGTAGAAGGCGACTAAGGGACGGTGGTAGCTAGGTTGGCTGCCCAACCACTTATCTTTTTGCCAGGAATGCTAATGCATGCCTCGGAGAAGGTCATGATCTCCGCAAGCGGCTTATCTTCGGCGAAATGTATGAATCAGACGTAAGGCCATGAACGTTAGAGGAATAAATGTTGAGAAGAAGAGAGAGGTGATGGTGATGGATGTATTTAGAAATTGCAAATTTGATTTGCTCGCTGTGACTGAACAAAGATGAAAGGGAAACGGTGAAAATGAGTGATGTGGTGTGGTGTGAAATGTGTTTGTGTGTGTGTGGAAAGGAATGAGAGGGGGATAGAAGGATTTGCAATTGATGAGTGACTTGTGATAGAGAGCTATTGAGTGTGTGAGTACTAGAATTCTAAAGGTTAAATTTAAAGTTTGAAAAGGTCAAAATTCTGTGTGTGGTTTTTGTCATTTGGCCCATCTGAGGGTACGCTGAAGAGAGGCGATTTTGTGGGATATCTGAATGATGTTTTGGATGGGGTGAGTAGGAGATTCAGTTCATTTTGCTACATATCTGCTCACCCAAGGATTTTTTTTTAATAGTTAGCCACCACTCACTCACGGTCAGAGCCCCCATTCTTCAATGAGGCTACAAAAATGCTCAAATGAAGTCTAACCCTCTCTATACCATATGAACACATACATCGGCTTTAAAGTGAGGAGATTAAATTCTGCAGGAAATACAGATGTAAGAGAATTCCACAGAAAACCAAAAAGTAGGAAAGAAGAAAACTCATGTGCAGACATAGCACCCCTTGTGCTACGAGGGCGTCGTAAAGGCGGTGGTACGCGAGTGATAAGTTCCTCCTCGAGCACCTGCCGCTGCGGTACCTATAGGATAGAGATAAAGCACCAACATCGCGCCGTAAAGGAAAGTACAGAACAGTTTATAAGCCTTTTGGCCTTTGACTCGACTTCCTGTCCAAAAGCCGGGTGAAACCAGAGCCCCCCCCAGATATGAGAGCAGTACTCCATACATGGGCGGATGAGACCCTTGTATAGCTGGAGCAACTGAGAAGAGGAAAAAAAGTCTCGCAGTCTAAACAGAACTCTCAGTTTCTTTGAGGCCGCCCTAGCAACCGTTGTGATGTGAGGTTTCCAAGACATTTTTTTGTTTATGTTAAGACCAAGGGATGTTTTTATTGTCAACAGGAGAGACGAGAGAACCGTTGAAAGAGATAGGAAAGTTAGGTGTTTTGGAGAAAGAGATTTGTAGAAGTTGGGTTTTTAAAGAATTGAATTTCACAAGGTTGAGACGACCCCATCCGGAAATTCTATCCAGATCAGCGATAATAGAATCGGAAAGATTAAGACGAGAGTTAATTCTAGAAGTAAAGAGGGGAGAAGAATTGGTACGAGTTGAAAAATGAAGGGTCGAGTCATCGGCATATGAGTGGATAGAGTTAGAGGTGCAGGTGAGAAGATCATTAATGAAAAGTAGGAATAAAGTAGGAGATAAGACAGAACCCTGAGGAACACCACTATTGACAGAAAAAGAAGAAGTCGCCCCATCAACAACAGCCGACATTGAGCAATTTGAAAGAAAGCTAGACATAAGTAAGCAAAGAGAAGAGGAAACCCAAAGGAGGGGAGCTTGGAGAGCAGTGACGCGTGCCATACTCGGTCAAATGTTTTGTATATGTCAAACGCCACCACGCAAGTCTCCCCGTAGTTCCTAAGAGCGAAACCATAAATCGGTTAGATAGAAAGTATATCGCCAGTAGACTTCGAGCGCGCCGAAAGCGGTACTGGGGGGGGGAAAGAAGTTTCCAGATCTAAGAAGTGAGTTGAGAAGGGTTTCAAAGATCTTAGATAGAATACAAGTGAGAGCTATAGGGCGATAGTTAGAATTATCAGAGTGGCTTCCTTTTTTCGGAATAGGTTGGACATGTGCGAGCTTCCAACACTGAGGGAAAGTGCAAGTATTGAGACATAGAGAGTATAGTTGAACGAGGGGCGGGATAGCATGGAAGCACACTTCCTCAAAACTCGGGAGGAATGCCATCCGGGCACCACCCGCCTTCCTGATGTTCATAGATTTCTGGGCCCATGTACCTGATCAAATGTAATCACTGACAAAGGCATAGGACACCTGAGAGGAGATGAATAGGAAGAGAAATGGCAGAATCGTCCCTGATTGAGCTATGGTAAGCACAGGAGGCCGAAGGACGTGGAGCCTTTTCAGTTGGAGAATTAGCAACAGAATCATCAGATCGAATAAGAGGAGGAAAGGCAGATTTACAGAAGTTGCTAGAGATGTTTTTGACAAGAGGCCAGAAAGATTTGTCAGTAGGAGAACCAAGGGTTAGCGCACTTTCGTTTGATGAAAGCCCGCTTTGCTCGTCAAAGATTATCCCTGCAACGATTTCTAGCTGAATGAAAATTAGCGAGAGTAATAGGAGAACGAGAATTTTCCACTCCCGATACGCACTGTCTCTAGCCTGAATGGCCAGAGAGAGCAAGCACGATCGAACCATGGATTATGAGGAGAGAAAGATTTAGTCGAAGAAGGAATGAACCTGCTCATCCCATCAACGATTACAGCTCCCTCCCTATCTTTTAAATCTTTATACATCCATCATTATTCCTTACTGAGGTAGCCAATTTGCTATCTGCAAACTTGTAAACCTTACATTTAAGTCCCTGGTCTAAATATTTTATAAATATATGAGAACAGCCACTTGACCAAAGAAATCGTTACGGACCACAAACATGTCTCCTCATTTCCATTAATAAATACTTTCCTTTTCATTGATTAACTATTATTATTATTATT
This sequence comes from Trachelipus rathkii, assembly GCA_015478945.1. Classification (NCBI taxonomy): domain Eukaryota; kingdom Metazoa; phylum Arthropoda; class Malacostraca; order Isopoda; family Trachelipodidae; genus Trachelipus; species Trachelipus rathkii. The sequence goes on along the minus strand of JABUQX010086337.1, from coordinate 480 downwards.
ATTATATAAAATTATTATTATTATTATTATTATTATTATTATTATTATTATTATTATTATTATTATTATTATTATTATTATTATTATTATTATTATTATTATTATTATTATTATTTATTATTATTATTATTATTATGATTATTATTATTATTATTATTATTATTATTATTATTATTATTATTATTTTACACTGCCAAAGAGTCAATTTGTGAATAAAGTTGGTTATCAAAAAGAAATATGTATGAAGAAGGAGCAGAAGGATGAACATAAATGTATATAAGTATGTAAATAAAGCTAAATTGCAAGCAATTTGCTTGTGAAAAGGGGCCTAATATGTAATGCGATGATTACATACTGCATATAATTTGTGTTTCATAGTCAAAGATTTCGTTTTGTTTGGTTACCTTCCCTTTTTCTTATAGTATGTACGACGTGGGGCCAGTCAACATACTAATAACATGTTGATATATATATATATAT